>PVKA01011454.1:0-60926 GCA_004027165.1 Ctenomys sociabilis
TTTTGTCTTTTTGAGACAGGGTCTCACTGTGCAGTTCAGGCTGGCCTTAAGCTCACTTTGTGGCTCAGGCTGGTCTCGAACTCACAACAATCCTCCTGCCTCAGCCTCCCTAGTGCTGGGATTACAGGCCTGCGCCACCACGCCCGGCTTTTGCTGTATTCTATTTGCCAAGATTTTGTTGAGCATTTTTTCATCTATGTTCATGAGGGAGGTTGGTCTGTAGTTCTCCTTTTTGGTTGTGTCTTTCCCTGGTTTGGAATCAATATTATACTTGCTTCCAGAAATGATTTTTGGAGGACTGCTTCCTTTTCAATTTCATTGAAGAGTTCATGGGGGGTAGGGATTAGATCTTCTATAAATTTGTAGAATTTAGCTGTGAATTCATCATGACCTGGACTTTTCTTTGTCGATAGGCTTTTTATTACATTTTGTATTTCATTGGCTGTTACTGGCTTATTGAAAGTTGTTGTATCTTCTCAGTTCAGTTTCAGTAATTTGTACCTTTCGAGGAATCTGTCCATTTCTTCTGTGTCTTCTATTTTGTGACCATAAAGATTCTTGAAGTAACTCTTGATAATCTTCTAAATTTCTGCTGGGTCTGTGGTGATTTCAGCCTTTTCATTCCATATTGCATGCACTTGAATTTTTTCTTTCCTCTTTTTGATGAGTTTGGCTAGATGCTTATCAAATTTATTTAGTCTTTCAACGAACCAACTTTTTGATTTGTGGATTCTTTGAACTTTTGTCTTCATCTTGATTGAATTAGTTTCTGCTCTAATCTTTATATTTTTTTTCCATCTTTGCGCTCTGGGTTTTGTTTGCTCTTCTTTTTCTAGTTCTCAGAGGTGCAACGTTAGGGTACTAATTTGTTCTCATTCTATTTTCCTAATGTGTGAGTTCATAGCTATGATTTTGTCTCTAAGAACCGTTTTCATCGCATCCCATAAATTAAGGTAAGTTGTGCTTGAATTTTCATTGAATTGTAGATATTGTTGAATTTGTTGTTTAATTTCTTCTGTGACACATTGATTGCTGAGTAGGATGTTGTTTAGTTTGCATGAATTTAGCGGGGTTTTCTGGTTTCTTTTGTCATTTAATTCCAGTTTCA
Organism: Ctenomys sociabilis; assembly: GCA_004027165.1. Classification (NCBI taxonomy): domain Eukaryota; kingdom Metazoa; phylum Chordata; class Mammalia; order Rodentia; family Ctenomyidae; genus Ctenomys; species Ctenomys sociabilis. The sequence goes on from PVKA01011454.1 coordinate 1,109, forward strand.
TTGCACTGTGATTAGATAATATGCATGGGATAATTTCTGCTTTCTTGCATGTACTTAGGCATAACCTCTGGACTAGTATGTCGTCTGTTTTGGAAAATGACCCGTGTGCAGCTGAATAAAATGTGTATTCAGCTGTGGTTGGGTGGAACAGTTTGTATATGTCCACCAGGTCCATTTGTTCTAAGCTCTGGTTCAGTTCTTCTACTTCCTTGCTAATTTTTTGTCTGGTTGATCTATCTCTTTGATATAAGGGGGTGTTACAGTCACATGTTAAGATTGTGTTCTTAGATATTAGGTTTTTCATGTCCATTAAGATTTGTCTTACATAGTTGGGTGCTCCTGTGTTTGGTGCATAGATATTTATGAGTGTTACCTCTTCCTGTTGAAATTTTCCCCTGACCGATATATAATGGCCTTTTTTCTGTCGTTTGATCCTTCTTGGTTTGAAGTTGAGACTGTTTGAGAACAGAATTTCTTTGCCTGCATTTTTCTGAGGTGCTGGGGCATGTAGTATTCTTTTCCGTCCTTTTGACTTTGAGCCTATAAATTCCTTTTGAGTTAAGTGTGTTTCTTGTATACAGCATATTGTTGGATTTTGTTTCCTAATCTACTGTGTCAGTCTATTTCTCTTAATTGGTGAACTGAGTCCTTTTATATTGATGGTTATAATTGAAATGTGTTGACTTATGTTTGTCATGATATTTACCTAGTGTTGTTCACTCCTTTGTATCCTGTGTTTGTCTGTCCTGTTTAGTGGGTTCCTTTCATTCTTATTCATGGAATTCTGATCATTTTGGTCCCACTCTAGAACATCTTTCAGCAGCCTGTGAAGGGATGGCTTTGTCATCATGAAATTCTTTAGTTGTTCTTTGTTGTGGAAGTATGTCACTTCTCCATCAAACTTGAAAGAGAGTTTTAAAGGGTATAATAGTCTGTGCTGGAATTTGTTTTCATGTAGAACTTGAAGAACTCTGTTCCATGCTCTCCTTGTCTTTGTGGTTTGTGTAGAGAACTTGGCTGTAATTCTGATCGGTTCTCTCTAGCAGCTTTCAGTATATTACTTTTGTGTTGTATTTCTGGGATCTTGACTATTACATGTCTCAGTGTGTTTTTACTTGGGTTGAAGTTATTTGGTGTTTTGTGTGCTTCAGTGACCTGAATGTTGGATTATTTCCTCATATTTAGGTCGTTTTCTGTGATTACTTCTCCCAAATTCTTTTTATGTCATTTGTATTGACTCCTTCATTCTCATTGATACCAATTATTCTCACATTGTTTATTCTGGCATCATCTTGAAGGTGATGGATTATTTTTTCCTGCATTCTCATTGTTTTTAGAGATCCTTTCTCACCTTTGCACTAGCTGCACCAGCGTCAAGATCTGAAATTCTGTCTTCACTTTCACTCAAACGGTTTTGAATACTTGTGATTGATATTTTTAGTTCTTGTATATCTCATTGACTCTGTTTCATGCGTTCTATTTCTTTTCTGTATTGCTCATTCAAGGAATCCATCATATTTCAGATCTCAATTTTTTTATCCATGTCTTCTTTAAAGGTAGTTATTAATTCTTTTTCTGCAGTTTCTTCCAATTTGAGTTTCCTCTGTATATTTCTGGACTTGTGTCTATATTTCAGCTGCTATGATTTCAAATAATTCTTTTTTTTCAACGAATTCTTTTTTGATTTCAGAAATTATGTCTGCTTTGAGTTCCTCATGACCTTTCTGCTGTTGTTTGTCTGCTTCAGATGCTGTTATTTCATATATTTCAGCTGGAGTAGTGCTCTCTGCACTTGTTCTGGGTGAGCATTGTTTTTCCACCCAATGTTTCTGGATTTGATTCTTTATTTTAGATACTATGTATTCAGATATTTCTTTTTTTATTTGAGGAATTAATTCTTGTCTGGTTTCCTCTATACCTTTCTGCTGTTGTTCCTTTGCTTCTGTATCTGTTAATTCATTCATTTCATCTGAGCTCATGTCCTTTGCAGTTTCTGGTGGACTTGAGGTCTAAGATGGCGTTTTTCTCCTTGTCCTTGTCATTTTGTATAGCACTGACCTCTGCCCTTTGGTGTAGAGCTTTGGTGCAGCTATAGCTTTAGTGTATAATAAGATTTGGTTGCCAGTCTATTAAGTTTGAGATTATCCAGTTATGACTGTCCTGTATCTAGCTGTTGTGTTCAGTTCCTTTTTGCTGCAGCTCCTGTGGTTCCCCTCTGTTGCTTCCATGGTCAGGCGAGCACGAACTGAAATGGGATGCAGAGCAAGTAGTTAAAATTTCTACTATCTTGGCTAGCTTTGGAGGGAGGATCCAGAAAGTTGCTTGACTCGGCCCTCCTGTCTTAGGCAGGTCGCTCTCTAGGTGGGCGGGCCTGGGTTTTGGTGGTCTTCTGGGCTCCTAAAAGGATAGTGAATGTTGTTATTCACCAGGTAGACTGTGCTGGGTCAGCCAACCTGTGTTGGGTCCAGGGCCATGGGCCGGAACCGCAGAGGGCTGCAAAATGTCCCTCCGGCGCGGTGGGCCTGGAGCCCTCACTCCAGGCCGAGCTGCGCTGGGTCTCAGGCTGGGGGGCACAGGGGACAGGGATAACTGGGAAATGTCTCTTTGGTGCGGCAGGCCTGGAACTCTACACTCACTGAACTTTGATGCCCAGGAGTTGGGGAAATTCCCACTCACTCAGCGGGCTTTAGGGCAGGGGATTTGGGGAGTTGCTGGTGAGTGGGCCCTGAGGTTTCAGGCTGGTCACTGGTTTGGAGGGCTTCGGGGTGGGCATCCAGGTAGTGAGAGTGGGAAGAAGCCAAAGGCTCTCCCTCAGACTCACCACACTCTCACTGATCTGGGAAGCCCGGTGAGTCATGCAAATTCCCCCTCACTTGGAGGGCTTGGGGCTAGATCCAGGAGGCCACTAGAGTCAGCTGCTGTCTCAGCCAGTCTCTCTGGTTGGGTGGGCATGGGCGGGATCAAGGAGGCTGCTAGCGAGACTGGACTATGTTACCCCCAGAAGTTGAATTTGTTTTGTTTTGTTTTGTGCAATTTGGGATTGAACTCAGGCCCTTGTGCTTGCCAGGTAAGCACTTATTCTACTGAGCCATCTGCCCTGCCCTTTGAATTCTTAAAGTCACTAACAACCAAACAAAAGTAGAAACTTCTCAGGAAATTGGACAGACTTGATAAGAAAAAGAAAAGAGACAGAAAAAAAGTTTTGCAAGACCAAAAGTAAACACAAAAAGTATAATCTCAAATCCTCTTCCTTCTCCTCATTTTCCTCCTCCTCTTGAGAGACTTCAAAAAGCAGCAGTGAGAGTGAGAGTGACAGCAGAGCAAAGAAAATAGAAAAGAAGAAGGAAAAAAGCAAACAAACAAAAAACAAGTGCTTAGGAAGTAGCAACAGTGCTTCTGAAGAGAAGTCTACGAAGAGAAAACTTATGGAAGACCCTCAAGCCTTCATATTAATGAGAAAACAGATGGGAAAATGCCTCTGTTTGTAAAAGGAGCGTTCTGGGGAGCACAGCAGCCCATGCAGCCTGCTGGGTTCTAAGCAGAAGTCCAGGAGCGCCTGTGGGAGCCCAGAGAGGGGAGGAGCTGCAGGAAAGGAGGGGAGCAGTGGAAGCCGGAGCAGGAAGAGGAGAAGCAGCTGGGACCAGAGTCCCACTAGTGACCAGTGCAGGCAGATAAGGAGCCAGCGCCAGTGGAGTCCCAGAGAGGAACAGAGAACAGGGCACAGGAGCCACCGCATAGACAGACACAGAGGCGCTGATGAGCACTGAAGGGACTCTGGGAATGAAGCTGAGTGGAGAGAGAGTAAAGAGCCTGCGTGTGAGGTTACCTGTGGACAAAAATCTCCCCACTTTCTTACTGAATACCTATGATGAGGGCGGAAGTATGTGCTGCTGTCCTTCTAATAAAAGGCTTAATGTCCCATCTCTGTAGACTACTATTTTGGGTAACTATTGGTAACTGTTTCTCATGCCCTGTTCCAGATTTTTAAAATTCCATATAATGCTGACTTTTTGTTTGTTTGCTTTGTTATAACTTGGCTCAACCAACTTCATTTTGTAAAATTTATGTGAACTCCATTTTGTGATATCTTGTCCTCTCTTTTGTAAACTTCCACGTATGCCTAACTGCAAGATATGACTGTACAAATAAGAAAGCATTGCTCAGCATTCCAAGAGAAGATAAAGAAATGTTCTTCAACATTCCGCAAAATGAGTTAAACTGTCCTTCCAATTGTGGGAACAAACAGAACACCTGAAAATGGGTGAAACTGTCATCAGGTGTCCTTCCGACTAATGGAACAAAAACAACATCTAAGCCAAAGAAGAGGGGTTGGTAACTCCTCTCCAGTACAAGTTGAGTTCTATAAACTCAGAATGAATTCAAGGAATAATGGAGGTTAAGAGTGGAATATAGTTATTGGGGAAAGAAAGCTTCTATGTAAGAAAGATAGAAGGACTTCAAGTGGTTTGTCCAGATCCCTGTTTCTCAAGGGATTTTTTATAGAGCAAAACCACGAGGTGAGATGAGTTTAAGGTGGAAGGAACTATAATCCGCTAATAAGACTATGAGTATAGTTACTTATGTAATTTGATTCAATGGGAAATCTCAAGGTGGCCACGGGGTGGGATGAAACAGTGGTCAACCAATAAGATTATTAGTATAACTACTGTTATGGGTTGTGCATAGGTGTTCCCCCAAGGTCTCAGATGGTGGTGGGGGCAGCTTCTGGAGTTTGTGATTGATTACTGTGGGTATGAATGCTGCACCTGCCCTGGGGCAGGTAATTTGCATTACAATGTAAGGAGGAGAGAGAAGTCAGCTGCTTGAGCTGCTGCCGCTCCCTTTTTCTCTCTGCTCTTTGCCACTACAATGAAAGGTTGCTCTCTGTGGTGTGCCTTTCTGCCTTAGAACTAATAGACTAAAACCTCCAGTAACTGTGAGCTAGATAGAGCTTTCATTCTTTCATTCTGAGGGTTGGGTATTTGTTCCAGCAATAAGAGAAGAGTAACTGAGACAATTGCTTTAGTAAGATTGATGAAATGGAACAAAGTAAGTCAGAAAACATACATGGAATACCACAAGGCTTTTCCTGGAGGGAGTGGGTCATGACTCCTCCAACTCTCCAACCCCAGACCTACTCAGAATATCAATCTCTGTGGTTCATTGCTAGGGGAGGTTTGTGGGTGGAGTCCTTCTGTCCTCTGTCTTCAGATCTGACCTTGAACAAATGCGTTTCACCCAATTGCAATGTGTTCTTCTGTTCTGCAGTGGCTCAAGGGCCTGGCCCTGTCTCGCTGCCTCTGTGTGTTTCTACATAACTCAGCTGTATAAAATAGGACAATTGTCAGTAAATTATGGCAAAGGCTGTAATGAGCAATCAGTTAATATACTTGGGTAAAAGAATTACAAGTGGAATTAGTGGACCTCCTATTTCTATTTTACCTTAATGAACTCAATAAAAACATTTTAATGACTCAAAATAATCCTTAAGTAATTGTTCACAGTGGATTAGAACCACTAAATATTTTAATGAGTGAAAACTTTCTTAAATACCCAGTTCCCAAGCATATAAAGAAAAAAAATTAATATTTCCCCTCTAAAATCTTCTATTCCAGTGGGTGCACTCTGCAGAACAATTTAATCTATTTGAGTGGATCTGTGAGACAGAGTGGGACTGAAGTTGCTGCTTAACTAAGGCTATCTGGTTTACCCATCCTCATCACACAAATAAGAAACTGAAATTTCTGGAGCAAATTGCTCACAATTTGCTACATTCTGATAAGGAAAATGCAGTAACAATACAGGTTAGAGTAATAAAAATGACAGACACTATCTTCTTGCCACGAACACATTAAAGATAATGTACTTTAAATGAAAATATTCCATTTTCTGCTACTGGTAAGAATGGTGTTATGTGAGCTGATGGGATAGAATACAATTTTGGAGAAGTGTTGTAAAATCTCCTTTACAATTAATTGCATTACAAAAACAACACACCATGCATTAATTATTGAATCTGACCTACTAATTTGATTTGAATCTGTCTCATTAGTATTTGTTCTTCAATAAGATAAAATAAAAAAAAAGAAAAAAAGAAAAGAAAACGACTACAGAGGGCCTGTTCAGACCCGTTTGGCAAGAGTCTGAGCAGCCTACAGCCAATCACCAATCCTGTGAAGGAAAGGATCCAGCACCAGCCAGCGCTCAGCTGCCCCATGGATGATCACAGATGCACAGGCCATCGAAGCCAAGCACACAGTGCGGCAAGAGCCACGCCAAAGAACCATGAACTGAAGCAATGCTTGTGTGAAGCCCTTAACATCAGGACTGGTTTGTTATGCAATAAAGCTAACTGATGCATCTATTTTATCTTTAAAAGAACTAACCTAGATATATTCTTCATTGTGTTTTAGGAAATATATGTTAAGCCTCCTGTTCATACTGCTTTTTCCCTCAGCTTTGCCCACACAGTATGCTGCTTTTCTGGATACCACTCATTCTTGCCTTTTCAGAGGGAAAAATACTTAATAAAACCTATTTTTGAACAACAACCCAAATAATTGCAAGAGTGTATTTAGCTTTTTTTTTTTTCTCTTACTGAAGTATTTACTACAAGGTATTACAAATACTTATTTAAACTGCAGAACTGTTCTCTGTGAGCAGCAATGCATTGAAAAGAGAGGACTCTTTTTATCTGTTAACTGTCATGCCAAACTTGCCCGAGGCAATTCCACTTGACACTATGTACTTTCCACAATGGCTGATAGGATGTCAATAAGGAACAATGATCTGCTGAAGGCCTCACAGGGGTGCTTCCTGAAGAACTCTCCAGAGCGTTCCTAACTTCTGAACATTTCCTAATAACATGTAATGTGTTTAGAGAAAGTGGAAAATAGTAATATGTAAAAGCTCTCTAATGAGAAAAAGAAAGCCAGACTGAATGTACCACTAAGAATTAACCTAAGTTTGAACATATGTTACACAAATACACTCCCCAGGTGGAAGTGCTTTGGTAATTAAAACAGCAGCTCAATATCAACTTTGTAACTGCACGCAGGCTGTTCACTAATAGGAAAGAATAGTTTACAATGGATCTAATTCTGTTGTCCCTCTGTGGTGTCAACCTATACCCTTAGGCTTGCTGGAAAGTACCTTCTTTGATGTTATTTCTGGACATGAAATTAAATAAGCATAAGAATGGAATTGCAGAATAATGTGGTTAAAGAGTATGCTTAAATCATAGTTTTCAGTTACCTAATATATGATCATTATACAATATAAAAATTTAAGACAGCATCAAAGTCTAGTTGCTCATGACTTGGGGGCTCCATGGATGATGATGTTACTCCTGAGCTGTCTCTGGTGAAAATCATCTGGGGCAGAGAACTTAAGCTTGTTCCTCACTCATCTTTCTCTCTCTCTCTCTCTTTTTTTTTTTTTTTTTTTTTTTTTTTTTGGTGGACCCAAGGATTGAACTCAGGCCCTTGTGCTTGCCAGGGAAGTGCTTATTCCACTGAGCCATCTCCCAGGCCTCCTCACTCATCTCTTTATCCTTCACATTGTGAATTATTAGTTGCTGGTTCATATTAATATTCCTGTTATGGCTAGCCAAATAGCTCAGTAGATTAAAGAACCTACAAACAGGCACAGGGGCCAAGGGTTCAATCTCAGGGCCTGCCCCGCTGGCCCCGCTCCCACCTCTGGGGTGTGCTGAGATGGCAATTGTGGCGCGTGCCTGTAATCCTAGCTTTTGGGAGGCTGTAAACAGGAGAATCACTATGAGTCCAATCTAATAGTGAGACCCTGAACACCCTGTAGACCCTTCCCTAAAATACAGAAAACAAACAAACAAAAAAACACTCTTGTGTTGGACTGGATATTATGTCGGCTTCTAGTACTATGGTCATCAACTAGGAAAATAATTATTGAATTTTTGATATAATTCAGGTATAAAAAATAAGATAAGTAAGCAGCTATACTCTTAATTCACTGATAAGAGATATCTGCTAAAATAATATCTGTAAATATAATATCATGTATGCACCTTGTACAATACCAAAACATTATGAAAACAGTTTGCAATGTATTAATTTATCGAATCTATATTGTTAAGGTGTCTTGAAACTGATTGACATTTGTAGTTCAATAAAATAAAATAAAATAAAATTAAATTAAAAAAAAAACAAAAACACTCTTGTGATCCCACCAGGAAAATGCCTCTCCAGAGCCCCTAGTTGATATTAGGAAACCCTAGTTAGTGAGGTCTCAGTTGTTATCTGTGGAATTTGAATTCTCCAGCTCTCAAATCTATCCTGCAGGTTGTTGGATCAATCTTTGTGGCTCTTGTTCCACTCTACAAAATAAAAGGGAATATTTTCAACTAATTGATGATCTCAGATCCTGTTTATCTGAAGCAAGGACTTAGAAGCCTCTTTCTTCTCAATTTACAATATTTTAGTCCAATTATGTAAATCCTCACTGAAACTATGTTTGGTGGATTGTATCAAAACTTTAATAGTCTCATGGTGAATTAGTCAGCTTTCTGTTCTGGTGACAAAATACTCATGAAAGTCAACTAAAGGCAGAAGAGTTTATTTTGGCTGCTGGTGTGATAGGTTTCCACCTGTGCTTGAATAGCTGCACTGCTTTTAAGTCTATGGTGTTTCAGAAACACAAGGATGGAACAGCACAGTGAAGGGAGACCACTTGCCCACAGCAGCCAGCATGCAGGCAAAGCAGTTAAAAGCCAGAGAGGAGGGAGTGGAGCCAGCCTGCAGACTCTGCGCCTGCACCCACCCCCTTAAGTGAGCCTTCCCTCTTAGGTTCCCATCACCTCCTTATAAAGCCCATGAATCGTAATGTCACTGATGGATCAATATACTGATAAAGCTAGAGTCTGCTAATCCAATCATCTCACCACTGAACAAGGGAGATGCTCCAGGGACTTTTTAGATCTAAACGAGCATGTTCCTTACACTAAACATAATTCAGATGGAATCATAGACTTGAATGTAGGGTGTGAAGCTGAAGAAATTTTGGGGGAAAAGTAATTGAAGAAAATATTTGGTACCTAGTACTAAGCAAAAAACCACAAGGACACCAAAACTATAATGTGTGAAAATAGAAATTGATGAACTTGAAGTCATTAAAATTTCTAAAATATTTTTCTGGGAAAGACCCAGAGAAGATGAAAAGAAGTGCAAACTGGAAGAAAAAAATTTATTGATATTCAAAAAACTGGTATTTAGGCCATGTACTCAGAACAGCTCCAGATCTGCCCAACCCCAGGCCCAGTTGCAGGAGGAAGACATTTCCTCGTGCTCTCCAGACCTTCCCCACCCCTCCAGAGCCAGTGCAAGTCAGCCCTATGAGTGAGAACTTCCACAGCACTCTTGGGAGCCCTCCAGACCTGCTTAAGCCCAGGCCCAGTGAGTGTGTGAGAGAGCTTCTGCATTCTCTTGCCGCCCTCCCTCCAGACCAAGCCCAGGCATGGCATACAGGCCTGGGGTAAAACTTTGCAGCTGAAACCCCTGCACTGGGACTAGGGTCAAAACGAAACAGCTGCATCTTGCTGAAGGGTACAACAGGTTCAACTCCAAGGGCAGCAGCAGGAAGGAGCTGAGCACAGTAGCCAGACACAAGTCATGCACTACTGAATGAACTAGAACTTGGTATATCAGCACCTGAATTTTAGTAGGTACTAAGATTGCAACAGCACCAAAGCTCTACACCAAAGGTCAGAGAACAGTGCTATACAAAATGACAAAAAGAAGGAGCAAAATATAATCTCAGGTCCTGAGCTCACCCAGAACAGAGGACACAAGTGCAGCTGAAATGTCTGTATTAATAGTATCTGAAGTAAAGAAACAACAGCAGAAAGAACTGAGATCAGAAATTAATCTGAGGAAATTAAAAAAAAAATCCCTGAATTACTAGTGTTGGAAGAAAAGAAACAATAGCACAAAGGTAAAAAGGAACTCAGATCAGAATTAACTCTGACATAAAAAAGAAATCCCTGAATTAATAACATCTGAAGTAAAGAATCAAATGCAGAAACATATAGAGGAAATAAAATCAGAAATACTGTCTGTAGTAAAAGGATTGATAACTGCTTCTCAAGAAGACACTGATAAAAAAATAGAGAGGATTAGAAAAGTGACAGATTCCTTGAATGAACAATGCAGAAAAAAATTGATAGCATGAAGCACAGTCAAAGAAATATAAAGGAACTTAAAATTTCAATCACAGTTTGCTGAACCACTTGAGTAAAAGAGAAGATAAGAGTTTCAGATCTTGAAGACACCATCAAAGTTAGTAAAAAGGTAGGCAAAGAGCTCTTAAAAACAACCAGGAAGTAGGAAACAAATAATTAATCATCTGCAAGATGATGCAAAGGTGAACAATGTGAGACTAATAGGATCAATGAGAAAGAAAGAGTCAATACAAATGATATAAAAAGAGTATGGGCAGAAGTAATAGCAGAAAACTTCCCAAAGATGAGGGAACAATCTGACATTCATGTAAGCAAAGCATACAAAATGCCAAATAACTTCAACCCAATTAAAAACACGCAGAGGTATATAATAGTCAAGATGCCAGAAAGCAAGATCAAGAAAAATATACTGAAAGCCACTAGAAAAAAGAAACAGATCATATTGAAAGGAAAACCCATCAGAATAGTGGAAGACTACTCTTCACAAACCATGATGGCAAGAAGAGCATGGAGCAGAGTACTTCAAGTCCTCTATGAAAACAAATTCCAGCTCAGACTACCATATCTGCAAAACTCTCTTTCAAGTTTGATGAAGTGAAATACTTCCATGACAAAGAACAACTAAAGAATTTCATGATGACAAAGCCAATTCTAGAAGGACTACAAAAAGATGTTCTAGAGAGTGACTAAACTGATCAGAACTCCATGAATGAGAAGAGAAGGAACCCACTAAATAGGGTAAACAATTAAAACAGGAAAAAAAAATGTAAACAACAGCAGATAAATAACAGGTCAAGCATAAATCAATAAATCTCTGTTATAACCATCAGTATAAATGGATGCAATTCACCAATTAAAAGAAATAGACTGGCACAGTGGATTAGGAAACAAAATCTTACAATATGTACTATACAAGAGACATTAACTCATAAAGCAATTTATAGGCTGAAAGTCAAAGATAGAAAACAACACTACACAACCCAGCACCTCAGAAAAAAGCAGGAGTAGCATTCCTGTTCTCAGACAATCTCAATTTCAAACCAAGGATAAGCAAACACAATAAAGAAGGCTACTCTACACTAGTAAGGGGAAAAATTCAAAAGGTAGAGGTAACACTCATAAATATCTATGCATCAAACACAGGAGCACCCAACTATATAAGACAAATTTTAACAGATAAGAAAAAAATCTAATGTCCAATACCACAATCTTAACAGGAGACCTAAAAAACCCCTTATTCCCAAAAAGATAGGTCAAGCAGACAGAGAATGAGCAAAGAAGTAGAACAAAACTGGAGCTTCAAACAAATGGACTTGGTGGACATATACAGAGTGTTCCACTCAACAACAGCTGTGTATACATTTTTTTGCATCTGCACATGGGTCATTTTCTAAAATAGACCACATACTGGTCCATAGGTCATGCTTAAGTCTATGCAAGAAAACAGAAATTATCCCATTCATGTTATCTGACTACAGTGCAATGAAACTGGAAATAAATGATAAAAGAAACCATAAAAACACCCAAATACATGGAAATTAAACAACACCCTACTAAGCAACCAATGGATCACAGATGAAATTTAACAATATCTATAATTCAATGAAAATTCAAACAAAGCTTTTCAAGATTCATGGGACTGAATGAAACCAGTCCTCATAGGTAGGACATACTTATAGTTGTGAACTCACACACTAGGAAAAAGAGAATGTGAACACATAAACACCCTAATGTTGTACCTCCGACATCTAGAAAAGGAAGAGAAAACCAAATCCAGAGCCCAAAGACAGGAAGAAATCATAAAAATTAGAATAGAAATTAATTCAATTGAGATGAAAACATTCAAAGAATTAACAAATCTAAAAGCTGTTTCTTTGAAAGATTAAATAAAATCGATAAGCCCTTACCTAACATCATTAAAAAATGGAAAGAAAATATTCAAATACAAGCAATAAGGAATGCAAAGGGTGTAAGTACAACACACCAAGTAGAAATATCAAGAGCTACTTTGAGAACTTTTACTCTCACAGAATAGAAGGCACCAAAGAAATGGACAGATTCCTAGAAAGGTAAAAATCACCAACACTGAATCAAGAAGATACAACAACTCTCAGTAACCTAACAACAGCCAATGAAATAAGAAATTTAATAGAAAACCCACAGGCAAAGAAAAGTCCAGGTCTTCATGGATTCACAGTTCAATTCTACAGAAAAATTGAGGACGTTATAACCCCTAATCTCCTCAAACTCTTCAATGAAATTGAAAAGGAAGCAACCCTCCCAAAATCATTCCTGCATGCAAGTGTTATACTGCTACCAAATCCAGGAAAAGACACAACTAAGAAAGAGAACTATAGGCCAATCTGTTTCATGAACATAGATGCAAAAATCCTCAGTAAAATGCTAGCAAATAGAACACAGCAAATCATCAAGAAGATTAGACACCATGACCAGGTAGGCTTCATTCTAGGGATGCAAGGATTTTCAATATAAGCAAATATATACATGTTATACACTATATGTATAGAGCCAAATCTAAACAACAAATGATCATCTCAATTGATTCAGAAAAGGCTTTGGACAAAGTGCAACACTCATTCATGTGCAAAGTCCTAAGAAAATTGGAATAGATGGCCTCTACTTTGGTTTGATAAAAATAATCAATGACAAACCAAAGCTATTTGGACTAAAATAATTCCAAATGGGGAAAAAAGGAAATCTTTTATTCTCAAATCTGCTACAAGACAAGGATGTCCTGTATCACCCTCCTATTCAATATAGTTCTGAAATCATTAGCTAGAGCCATTACACAAGAGAGAGAAATAAAAGGAATAAGAATAGTTAAAGAAGAAGTTAAATTATCACTATTTGCAGATGACATGATACTTTACTTAGAAGACCCAAGAAACTCCACGAAGAAACTAGTAGAATTGATACACAAATTCAGTAGCATAGCAGGATACAAAGCCAATACCCAAAATTCAGTAGCATTCCTCTACACAGATAACAAACACATTGACAGGGAAATTAGAGAAATAATACCTTTCACAATAGCATCACTGAAAATGAAATAACTTGGAATTTATCTAACTAAAGAAGTCAAAGATCTTTTCATGGAAAATTTCAGTATTCTGAAAATAGAGATGGTAGAGGATTTCAGAAAATGGAAAGATATTCCCTGCTCCTAGATAGGAAGAACCAACGTTTTGAAGATGGACATGCTACCAAAATTGCTGTACTGATTTCATACAATCCCTATCAAACTATGCCCAACATACCTCCCAGACCTGTAGAAATCATTCCTAAAATTTGTTTGTAACAAGAAAAGACCTAGAATAGCAAAGGCATTTCTGGCCAATGAAGATAGGGTAGGAAGCATTATAATTCTTGACTTGAAATTATACTACAGATCTACTGCGATAAAATCAGCATTGTACTGCCAACAAAATAGACCTGAGGATCAATGGGATAGATTAGAAGATACAGAAGCCTCTATGAACATACTCAGCCACCTGATGTTCAAGAAAGGGGCCAAACATGCTCACTGGAAGAAAGATAGCCTGTTTAACAAATGATGCTGGAAAAACTGGCTTTCTACATGCCAAAAACTAAAACTTGACCCAGGTCTATCACCATGTACTAAGCTAAAGTCAAAATGGATTAAAGATCTAAACATTAAAACAAACAATCTCCTGGAAGAGAAAGTAGGAGGAACTCTTGAAGACATAGGGGTAGGCAAAGAATTCATGACAAAAAATCAAATCGCTTGGGTAGTAGTTGAAAGAATTAACAACTAGGACCTCCTCCTAAGAAGGTTTTGCATGTCAAAAAAATTACCAACAAAGTGAAAAAACAATCCAGAAATTGGGAACAAAACTTAACTAATAAGCACTCAGACAAACCTCTGCTCTTTAGAATTCATAGGGAACTAAAAACAAAAAACAAAAAACAAACAAAAAAAAAAAACATTAAGGCCCCAAAATTTAAAGACCCAATCCAGAAATGGGAATCCAAGTTGAATACATACTTCTCAGAGGATGAAATTAAAGAAGTAAATAAATACATGAAAAAATGCTCCACATTGCTAACCATCTGTGAAATGCAAATTAAAACAACAGTGGGATACCATCTCATCCCCAAAAGAATGGCTATCATAAACAAATCAACCAATGACAAATTTTGGGAAAGCTATGGGGAAAAAGGAACTCTTCTGCACTACTGGTGTGAATGTAGACTGTTGTAACTATTATGGTGTGTATGCTCCTTAAAAACCTGGGACTGAACTAACTTAGGTGCTTGAACTCGACACCTAAGTTAGCTGAATGACAATGGAGTGCCCACCTTTGACAGGTGTAGACAAAGGAAGGGGTATAGAAAGAAAAATCATGATGTGTGTGTATACACAGTACAGTTGGGATAGATAACGCTGTGCTTCTACATAATTCTATGAGAGGCAAGATCTGCACTAATGGTGGTTGGACAGGATATTATGTTGGCTTCTAGTACTACGGTCATCAACTAGGAAAATAATTATTGAATTTTTGATATAATTCATGTATAAAAAATAAGATAAGTAAGCAGCTACACTCTTAATTTACTGATAAGAGACATCTGCTAAAATAATATCTGTAAACATAATATCATGTATGCACCTTGTACGATACCAAAACATTATGAAAACAGTTTGCAATGTATTAATTTATCGAATCTGTCTTGTTAAGGTGTCTTGAAACTGTCTGACTGATATTTGTACTTCAATAAAATAAAAAATAAATTTAAAAAAATAGATAAAGTTGGAGATTCCAACCTGAAAAAAAAAATAATAACCTGGGACTGGAAATCCGATTTTAACAAGGTATCCCCCTACTGTGAATTTTCCTGGAGGAACTGAAAACATCACATCATACTAATATATTTGTGTCTATATTTATTGCAGTACAATTTGTGATAGCCAAATCTTGGAGTCAACCAAGATGCCCATCACCTGAGGAATGGATGCAAAAAATGGTATTTCTAATGCAGTGGAGTATTACTCAGCTATAAAGAATGATAAAGTTGAGGCATTCATATTTAAGTGGATGCCACTTGTAGATGTACTGATAAGTGAGATAAACCAGACTCACATGTGCAAGTATCATATAGTCTCCCTAGCATGATAATTCAAAAGAAGAAATACCAATAGAAAGATATAACACAATTAAAAGGAAAGCCAGAACTTGCAGATTAGACAACGAAAAGAGGGCAAGGAGAAAAGCTAGGAAACATGACAGGGGTAAAACCATACATTTATATTTACAAGATGGGTAAGGCAATAATCCTGAGAATTATCAGCAGGTTGTTGAAACTAGCAGTTACTTGGTTGGATTCTCACCCTGACTAACTATATATGCTGATACCTGTGAAATGAGTGACTGCACCGAAGACAGCAATGTGTAAAAGTGCGGTCATGCTTGGAATGCCTGTCATTCTTGTCTTTTAAATACATACTGCTTGCCATGACATACCAATTATGACCAGACTTTATCTCAACTAAATTTTTTTTTTTTTTTTTTGGCAGAACCGGGGATTGAACTCAGGCCCTTGTGCTTGCCAGGAAAGCACTTACTCCACTGAGCCATCTCCCCGGCCCCTCAACTAAATTTTTTTTTAATAAAGTGTTAATAAATGAAAAAAAAGAGACAAGAACAAAAGTCACAGGACAGTCCTGCTACTATGATGTATATGGTTAGATTTTTAACTTTCTTTGTAAAATATTTAACTGTTTATTAATATTTTTCCCTATTCTGCAGAGACTTAAAGTTTGACATATCAATACTTGATGGAAAATTCATGTTACATCTTGTGCCTAAGATATTCAATATTCAGACAGATAGTGTGGTTAAAACCACCAGCATATGTTGTAGGACAATAATAAGTTTCTCTTCTGGAGTGTTAACAATCTAAATTTGAAGACAAAAAAATTATGAAAAAGAAGGGTTTCAAGGACAGCCAACATTTTGACCCTAGCCTTTCAAGGTCAGTCAGGACTCAGGACATAATCAAACCTATACTGTAACATCATATAACTCAGTTGTGTCCCAAATTTTCTGATCCAAGAGATTATGGGGCCACAGAGCAATGTGATTGATGATGTAGTGTGTGCCTAAAGAGAGTCTCATGGAGAGAGAACATTCTGTCAGGTTTTCACAGAGAGAAAACTGGTCAAGCAATGGCCATGACTCATTCACATGGCTGATACTGACAATGGATCTACATGGTATGGTACAGGGTTTCCGGATAAGTCAGGTCCTGAGGGGACTTAACTGGCCTTGTGATATACAAAAGTTATATTTCTTGTTATATAGGTCTTGCTTTATCTTGGTCTTAACCACTCTAGCGGAAAAGTATAGAAATGAGTTAGGAAAAGTGAAGCTATGTTAATATACTGAGCTGTGGAAGGCTCAAGTCAACAAATTCGGACATTGTCAGACCTGTGGATAACCCACTACTCTTGTGGACTACCAGACTGTATCGGAATATTTTGGTGAATTCATGCACCTACAATATTTGGATGACAATGGGATGCCCATCTCTGACAAAACTAAACAAGAAAAGGAGATATAAATGAAGGACAATTTTGTATCTGTATATAGAAAATAGATAGATATATAGTTACTTACTCTTAATTCAATAAGAAGAGAGATTTGTATTCATAGTGTTCTGACAGGATGTCATGTGTGCATCTTGTGCTAAAAATGACTACTACAATGACAACAATATGCAATGTGTTAATTGTTGTAACTCTTCTACCAAAAGGTGTTGAAGCTGTCTCATTGCTATTTTTCTCAATAAAATTAATAATAAAAAATAAAATTCTTGTATTTAGAACATACCAAGAACTATCTAAAAAAAAAACTCAACAGTAAATTATAACATACAAGGCAATTAGAAAATGGTCAAAGTCACAAACTTTCAAGAGAGAAGAAATATTTAACTAGACAGCCTCTAAACCCATGAACAGAAATTCTACATAGATAAGCTGTTTGAGAAAGGCAGTGATGTATCAAAACGGATACATGTGAATGGTTAACCCAAAAGCAAAATGAAGAAAGCACTAAATACTGGCAGTGATTCATAGGAGCTGACTTACTTGTACTTGGCTGGTGAGACTTAAAATGGCATAACGACTCAGCAAAAACAGCTTGCTACATTATTGATAAAGCTAAATACAAAATTATCATATGGCACAGAAAGTCCACACAAAAATCTGAATAAAATATTACTGCAAGTTCATTTGTAATACTCTCAAGTTGAAAAAATACAGACACCCTTGAAGGAGTGAGTGAGTGATCACACTGGGGTGTCTTTGCTATGGAATACTATTTGGCAATGAAAAAGGCCATAATAATTAATGGATACAACAATTTGGATGAAGTTTTAGAAAATTTTGCTTAGTTAAAATTCCAGTACTTAATGATTACATATCTATGTGTCAATGCATTTGTATATGATTTACTAAATAATAGAATTGTAGAATCAAAGGATAGGTCAGCAATAGACAGGGTTTTAGGAATATTTGGAAAGGTGTGCATGGGTCTGTAAAAGGGCCAGATGAGAATCCTGTGGTGCTGAAACTGTCCTGTGTCCTTACGATTTTCAAGTCAGTTTCCTTATTGTGACGTGATGCTATGGTACTTCTGCCAGATTTTATTATCATTTGGAGAACTTGGGAAAGGCATTTTCTTTTCCTACTGTTTATTAAAGCTGCATATGACTTTACAATTACCTCTAAAGAGAAAGAAAACCTAAAGCTCATCCAGTGAGTTTCCCTGCTACTGAAGTTGACACCCCTCCTTCTCGATCTTGGGCTCTGAGTCAGACAGCTTTAGGCTGGCACTCAATCAAGGGTGCTTTATCTGAGAACAGCCCCATGAAGGTGAGCATTTAACTCAGAGCCAGCAGGAGGAAGTGGGCTGATTTGTGTCTTTTCTCCTTGTAGTCCTATAAATCCTCCTCCCATACCTGATTTAAAGGCAATGACATGACTTTGTGAAATGTGAGTTGGGTAAGGATAAAGAAATCAGCTCTCAAAGTCAGGGTGAGTCACTAGCAGCACACACTGTAGGCTCAGAGAAGCTGTGCTGCTCCAGTTTGAAATATCCTGAGGTTTTAACAAAGGGTTCTGGTTTTATCCTTAGTTTGATCTTATCTAAAGGGCTCTATTTTTCTCCACTATCTTGAATTCGGTCTTACATTTAAAGGTATGATTTTAAAATTGTTTGCTATCATGTGAGATTTATAGGAGAAACAAATTTCATTTCCAAACTAGCAAATCAAGTATTAGATTTGTAGCCTGTATGCTTTTTGAAATTGACTTGTTTTTGTCATCTTTGTTACAGTATTTTATGAAGTTGTGAGAAGCCAACTGATACTCCCAATATTCTGACAGTAAAATTTTAGTCAGCTATACAAAGTCACCTTCTACTTTTCATTTTATTTCATGTAGTAGTCCACTGAGAAGGATTTTTTTTTGGCTAGCGTGGGCTCTTGCACAGCATGTAGAGTTGGGGATCGAACCAAGGTCCCCTGTGCCTGTTGGAGATTGTCCAAAAAGGTGCTTTAAACAACTGAGCTAACCTGCAAGCCCCTCTAGAAGTCCACTTAATTGCTCCACCAACTGTCTTTGTCACTGTTTTATGTTTCTGTTGCAGTAATACTTTATTCCTAGATACAAGATTCTGTATTTGTCATGGCTAAATTGGGAGACAAAATACTTATGTGACACAGAAAGTACAGCACTGATTCTAAGAGTTAAATCTTGTATGATGCTGAAAACAGTGGTGTAAAATGGAGAGTTGAAGGGTGAGAGCTATTGCCAGTAGGCTGCATTTGGCTGTTGAGGTAGAAAGATTGGTGGTGTTGAATTCCAGGAAGCTGTTGTCCCTCTGGATCTGCAGCTGACTATCTGAGAAGCATCCCAAGGCAGCTGGTGGCTGAGAGGATAGCAGTGGTGGGAGGAATTACTGGGCATAAAATGAAAGGTAAAGAGAAAAACCTGAACCTTGCTGTCCTCAAAGTCCTGACTGCTGCCTCTTACTTTCCAAATTCCATGCCAGTTTCCCTGTGGATAGTTCATACTTGTGTAACAGAAGATGTGCCCTCACCCCCAGACAGGGTGCTGCAGTCTATTAGTTGCCCAGGTAATAGTTCCAGCTATTGTTTCTGCCAGTTTTGTCTGAGTATGCACTGTGATGCATACTGTAAGAACTAGTCCCTGACTGACAAGCTTTTCTGCCTCTGCACCTCCTGCTTGCTTCATATTTTAGAAAGTAAGAGCTAGCATTATCTGTATAGCTAGGGGCGGGGACGATGGCTCAGTGGAATAAATGCTTCCCTGGCAAGCACAAGGGCCCGAGTTCAATCCCTGGTTCCACCAAAAACAACATTATCTGTATAGCTAAACAGATATTGAATTGGAAATTTGCATTTAAGTTCTGTTAAGTTCTCTCTGATCACCTCCCCTTCAAGTACCTGGTGTCTTCCAGGCAGATTAGTTCACCCAGGTTATCTTTTTCCCCCTCTCTCATTGAAGAGAGAAAGAGGGAGGATACTCTGATAGATCTGGTTCTGGCAACATGTTGCAGCTTACCAGGTATGGATATACCAAGTTTGAATTCGTCCTGATTTGCCTGGCTTGGTTCTGGCTGTTGTGCTCCACTTCTTTCTGCTGCAGTCCCTGGAAGTGATCCACTGTGCTCCTCTGACAAGATGTTCTGCTCCTGAATTAGCTGGGTGGTTCTGGTCTCTAGCCTCTGCTCAGACTTCAGCTGCACAGCTTCACACCAGCTCTATATGCAGGGCCTGTAGCTAGGTCTGGAATGGTCCTGAGACCATGGTGGAATGTCTCAGTCACACCCCAGGCCTGGGATGGTTCTGGAGGGGTCTGGAGGGCCTCTGAGTGCACAGTAGAAGGTCTCAATCACAGGCCAGGCCTGGACTTGATCCAGAGGGATCCAGCAGGTACAATGGAGTGGAAGGTCGCTCACACATTCACTGAGCTTGGGCTGGGTTTGAGTTAAAACACTTCTCAGAGACAGAAGTCAACTTTATTCCACAGATAAGCGTCCAGGTAGGGAAACATGGAATTCACCTTCACGGAGTACCAAGGCCTCTGGCCCCTGCGGGCAGAGCCTTGCCAGCTCAGCAGCCTCAAACTCACCCACCGCTGCAGCCGCCTGGCAGCCTCTCAGAGCACAGGGCAACACTTCCTGTCAGCCACCACGCAAGGGTAGCGAGCCATGACTTATTAAATACCATATAAATACTGTCAAGTAACCTAAGTTTCATAGAATAAAATAGGAAGCTAAATCATTTATTGATTTGATTAAATTCCTAAATTTATGCAAACAAGGCACCTCAGCAATGTCTTATGCTACTCTTCTGGTGTCCTGGCCCCTTCAGTAGCATGTGAAATTTGTCACTTAGAGCAAAGAAAAACTTGGCTTCTTACAAAAGTCAGTGCCTGCGAGTTGGACATAAGAGATGAGTAAGATGGAAGATGATGAGCAAAGCAGAGCAGCAGGAGAGAAGAGGCTAAAGTGAGTGAGTGATCATGCTGTGGAAGGGCTGGGCTTGGGGAGCTAGTGAGGCAAAGAGCTACTACAAGAGAAACCCAGGGCGGCAGGAAACCTACTAAGAATCACCTGGCATGGCCAATCAAGTCCTCATTTTGTCAAAAATGAAATGAAGTGACTTGGTGAAAGTCATGTTATTTAATTGGCAGAGTTGGCACTGGGGTCCAAAGTACTTCCTCCCCGGATGATATGACTTCTATAAATGGGAGTTTGAAAGCAGGGTTTGTGAGGAACAAGCCATGTGAGGAACCATTCATTCCCTGGAGGGAATGAAGTCTCACTTTTCTTAGAAAACAATCAAGGCTGGGGAGATGGCTCAGTGGAATAAACACTTCCCTGGCAAGTGCAAGGGCCTGAGTTCAATTCCCAGCTCCTAAAAAAAAAAAGCAAGCAAGCATAATCAATATTGTTACTGAGATATTTACTTCACCTGGGCCTATTTTTCCCATAACAAGATACAATTCAGCATTTTTTATTATGGAACTGTAACTTGGCATTTTATGATTCTAATATTTGAATTAAAATGTTCTCTTCACCATTACCATCATCCACCCCCACCCCCTGCTCTCATCCACAAGTTATGCCTTTTCTGACACTAGAATGGACATTCCAAATCCAGGTAGCAGGATTTTAAAAGATGACGTGAAGTTTTTAATGCACTACATACATATAAACAAGATGTAGCATTAAGGAATAGCAATCCTATGAACACTGTCATTCATCTAACGCTGTGCTGATCTCACCCTCCACTGAAAAACACAAAGAAGAAATGTGTAATGGCAGGTCTATTATGAAGGAGAAGAATTTTTACATCACTGAGGAAGGTCATATAGCAAATGGATTTGGAAAAAGGTCTAACTGCCTCATTCGAAGGGATTTCCTGGTGAGGATGGTAGCTCCAGAGAAGGCATGAACTACTGTAGTGATGTGCTAATCTAAACATCAGAATCAGTAATCTTATATGACTCAAATTCCATATGACAAGGCAAGAAGGTAAAGGTGGCTCATGAAGAATGAACAATTTTTTTCTATTGCTTATGTAATTAAGCACTTTCTGAACTCCTGCTGTGTGCACAGCTCTAGAAAGTTACTGAGGTGAGGATAACTTAGACCTTAAATGTGTTTCAGTAAGGCATTCATAATTCAAAAGAAGCACTCCATGCTGTATTCACATTCAAGAGTCAAAGTAAAATGCTCAACCAAATAGATTTTTATCTACAATATCCAAGGTTATAAAAATTTGTGAAGAAAAGATCAATAGACTTGTAAGAGCAACATTATGTAATCACTCACACTTCAACAGTCGTTATTCAGCTGATGATATAAACAGCATGTGTACAACTGAAAACCTTCACTACAAGGATAAAAATCATTTGCATAAAAGTTAACTGCTGTTGGTATACATCAGTACTCATGAAGCGTTTCACATTGCTTCAATCAAATAAAGGGAATGGAAGCTTGTGACCCATTAAACATTGCACATTTGGGTCAACAAATGCAGAAATAGCCAGGGAGATGGCTCAGTGGAATAAACACTTCCCTGGTAAGCTCAAGGGCCTGAGTGCAATTTCCTGCTCCACCAAAAAAATTAAAAATTAAAAAAAATGCAGGAATATAGAGATAGTAGGGAAGAACATGGGCATAAAATCCTTAAGGAGGAAATGAGATTTTTAAAAATAATCTTATTGAGAAACAAATAACAATTAGGCAGTTTCAGAACCGATCAATAGGATACTTTCAATAATTAATACATTGCATAATGTTGTCTTTTTAGTGGTTATTCATAGTACAAGATGCAGATATGATATCCTGTCCACTAACACTGTTAGAACAGATCTTTCTATTCACTGAATTAAGAGAAAGTAGCTGTATATCAATCCTATTTTGTATACACAGATATAAAATGGACCTTCATTTGTGTCAGCTTTTTTTGTTTAGTTTTGTCAGAGAAGGGTATTCCATTGTCATTTAACTACTGTAGGTGTGTAAATTCAGCCAAATATTCCAATATAGTCCAGTTGTCCACGATAGTATGGGATTTCTATAGGACTAGCAATGTCATAAGTTGTTGATTTGAGTCTTTTACAGCTCAGCATATTAATATGGCTTTATTTTTATACTGTTTGTATACTTTTTTGCTGGATGGTTAAGACCAAGACAAAGCAAGATGCATATAACAAGAAATGTAACTTTTGTATCTGGCAAGGTCAGTCAGTTTGTAGATCTTTTCTCAGTGTCAGCCATGTTGATGAGTCATGGCCATTGCTTGACCAATTTACTCTCTGTGAAAGCCTGAGAGAATGTTTTCTCTCCATGTGACTCTCCTTAGGCACACTGTACATCATCACTCACTTTCCTCTGAGACCCTATAATCCCTTTGATCAGAAAATTTGGAACACAAATGAGTTACATGATGTTACAGTACAGGTTCTCCTATGTCCTGAGTCTTCACTGACTTTGAAAGGCTAGGGCCAAAATATTGGCTGTCCTTGAAACCCTTCTTTTTCTCTAACTTTTGATCTGAAGACTTAGGTTGTGAATCTTCCAGAAGAAAAGCCTATTATTATTACCCTACAATTAAGCTTAACCACACTATCTGTCTGAATATCAAACATCTCAGACATAAGAGTGAACAGATATTTTCCATCAAGTATTGATAAGTTAAACAGTAAGTCCCTATGGAATATGAGGGAACAAAATTAAAACAAAAACAAAAGCATATTTAAAAAATAAGATTAACCAATAATATATTTTACACAAAAATTTAGAAATCTAACCATATACAGCATTGTAGCAGGACCGTCCCGGGACATTTTTTTTCTTATTTCTTGTTTTTATTTATTACACCCCCCCCTTTTTTAAACAAACATTTACTTGAGAGACAGTATGGCAGTAATTGGTATGACATGACAATCAAAATGGATTTAGAAGAATAGAATGACAGGCATTCCAAGCATGACTCTAGTATTATACATTGCTATCTTCAGTACAGTTGTTTAGTTCACATATATCAGAAAACATAGTTAGTCAAGGTGAGAGTCCTACCAATTAACTGCTAGTTTCAAAAACCTGCTGAAGATTCTCAGGATCATTACCTTAACCTTTTTTTTTTTTTTTTTTTTTTTTTTTTTGCAGAACCGGGGATTGAACTCAGGCCCTTGAATTTTCCAAGCAAGCACTTATTCCACTGAGCCATCTCCCTGGCTCCTCCTTAACCATCTTGTCCATGTATTTGTATGGCTTTTCTCCTGTCATGTTTCCTAGCTTTACTCCTTGCCCACTCTTGGCTGTCTAATCCTTAAGTTCTTGCCTTCTTTTTAATTGTGTTATACCTATTTGTATTTCCTTCTTTTGAGTTCTTATACTAGGGATACTATACAATATTTACACATGTGGGTCTCATTCATGTCTCTTATGAGTGTATCTTCAAGTGACATCCATTTGAATATAAAGCCTTTGAGTCTATCATTCTTCATAGCTGAGTAATACTCCATTTTATAGCAATGCCACATCTTTTTTATCCATCCCTCAGGTGATAGGTATCTTGGTTGTTTTCAAGATTTGGCTATCATGAATTATAGTGCTGTAAACATAGGTACACATATATCACTATGGTATGATGTTTTCCATTCCTCTGAGAAAATTCCAAGTAGGGGGATAGCTGGCTTGAATGGGATTTACAGTCCTAGGTTTTTAAGGAGTCTACACTGATTTCCATAGTGGTTACACTAGTCTACATTCCCACCAACAGTGGAGAAGGGTTCCTTTTTCCCACAGCCTTTCAAACATTTATTGTTGGTTGATTTGTTCATGATAGCTATTATTTCTGGGGTGAGACAGTATCTCAGTGTTGTTTTAATTTGCATTTCAAGGATGGCTAGTGATGTGGAGCATTTTTTCATATATTTATTCGCTTCTCTAATTTTGTCCTCTGAGAAGTGTGTGTTCTTTTTGGATGCCCGTTTGTGGATTGGGTCTTTAAATTTTGGGGCCCTAATGTTTTTTAGTTCTTTATAAATTCTAGAGAGCAGACCTATAGTCTGACTGCTTATTTTTTAAGAGTTTTTCCAGATTTGTGGGTTGTCTTTTCACTTTGTTGGTAATTTCTTTTGTCATGCAAAAACTTCTCAATAAGAGGAGGTCCCATTGTTAATTCTTTCAAATATTACCTGTGCTATTTGATTTTTGTTCACAAACTCTTTGCCTACCCCTATGTGTTCAAGAGTTCCTCCTATTTTCTCTTCCAGGAGATTTAGTGTTTCTGTTTTAATGTTTAGCTGTTCATTCAATTTTGACTTTAGTTTAGTGCATAAACCTGGATTAAGTTTTAGGTTTTGGCTTGTAGCGAGCCAGTTTTTCCATCACTATTTGTTTAACAGGCTATTATTCTTTCAATAAGTATGTTTGGTCCATTTGTTGAAGATAAGGTAGCTGAGTGTGTTTGTAGAGGCCTCTGCATCTTCTAATCTATTCCATTGAATCTCAGGTCCATTTTTTTGCCTAGACCATGCTGAGTTTATCATAGTGCTTTTTAGTATAATTTTAAGTCAGGAATTATCATGCAATTGTAATACCTCCTGCCTTGTATTTGCTGCCCAGGATTGCCTTTGCTATTCTATGTCTTTTCTGGTTCCAAATAAATTTTAGGAATGATTTCTCTAGGTCTGAGAGGTATTTTTTGGTAGTTTGAAAGGGATTGCATTAAATCTATACAGCAATTTTGAGAGTATGAACATCTTCACAATGTTGGTGCTTCTTATCCGGGAGCAGGGCATATCTTTCCATTTTCTGGAATCTTCTATGATGTCTTTTTTCAGAGTGCAATAGTTTTCTTTGAAAAGATCTTTGACTTCTTTAGTTAGATTAATTCCAAGGTATTTCATTTTCCACGATACTATTGTAAAAGGTATTGAACGTTAAGAAGGATTTTTTTGGGGGGAGGCTAGCTTAGGATGCCTTAAGGGCAGGTCTGCTAAGGCATGAGGATGTGGGGGGATGTGAGATCTTCAAAGGCATGCAGATCATAGAAGCTGCTGTGCTCTGGTTTCAAAGAAACATCAAAAGTCACAGAAAAATTACTCTGAAAATGATTCAATTAAAGACACACACACACACCATTATCTGTGAGTGTATGAAGGAATAGATTGGTTCCAAATAGCTTTCTCATTTTAGTCATTAATTATCAGTTATTATAGCAATCCATACAATAAATTTGAAAATGGTGGGGCCTGGGAGATGGCTCAGTGGAATAAGAGCTTTCCTGGCAAGCCCAAGGGCCTGAGTTCAATCCCCAGTTCCTTTGAAAAAAGAAAGAAAGAAAGAAAGAAAGAAAGAAAGAAAGAAAGAAAGAAAGAAAGAAAGAAGAAAGAGAAAGAAAGAAAATGGCAGTGTTTAAAACCTGCCAGTTAACAATAGCTTAGTCCTAAGTATCAAAGAAACACATAGAATGGATGCTTCTTTTTTTTTATATTTTTGTGAGAGAATTGTGAAGGCCTCTGCTTATTATTTTATTCAATTTTTTAGAAATTTCTAAACAAGAATTTTCTATGAACATGACTATCTTGAAAGATTTTTCATTTTGTGAAGAGTGTCATGTTTTCTTCCTTAGAAAATTTGAAATGTATGACTTGTCATTTGAAGTTTCATGTGAACTTGGCATTTGTATCTTAGGAACACAAATAGCATAGTGTCAGACTTAGGTGCAAAATTTAAATTATACTCATGACATGAATGAAAAAATCGAGCATTTAGTTTTATTTACTAACGAGTATAAAGCTAGATTTGGCAGTTGCTGCAGTCAGACTGCACCATATGTTAGTATATTTATTTTTCTCAGTCCTGGTTTCCTATCTTCATTTATAGTTTACCAGCATTATTTTATTTTCATGTGTGCATCCTATGGGCTAATATCTGCACCATGTAATAGTGATGTCAGAAAGGAACAGATAAAAGTTTTAATAGTGATACAAACAACATACCACATTATGTCTGAAGAATAAGCATTTGAGTATAATTGGAATTTTTGAGAAATGCCTTCTAAATGAAGAATATATCATGTACACTCGCAGCGTGTTTAGAAAATTACTAATTATTCAATCTAGCGCAAACAGAGAGTCTATAACATGGTAAGAGAGGTAACTGAAGACAGATTAGAGTCAGGCTGAGGAGAATGGTAAATGATGAGTAAAGCATTTGGTCGTTATACCAGGCAGTTAGGCACCTCTGAAAGAAAATTTTCTGTTGTTTAGGAAAATAAACAGAAAGATGAAGGAAGATTTGGAAGAATCAGAATTTTAAAAAAAGAAGCAACTGGAATGTTTCACAGTACAAGCTGTACACAAGGAAAAATACAGAAGATAGATACAGACTCAAAGAAAAATGAAAATGTAAAATCAATAAAACATGACCACTTATACGCTGTTGTATGTTATTAGTTGGAGCACAAAGAAATGACAGGAAGACTGGATTAATATAAGCTCAGAGGTCTCACTGAGCTTAGGTCTTCTCAAAGTAAGGCCAGCCACTGAAACTTCTCACATGTTCTGAGGGCTAAAAGCAGGCTCATGAGTGTGGATAACTAGTTTTGTGAATATAAACTATCTCTTGCATTCACCTTCTGGCATTCACCAAACTCTAAGTTCACATAATGCTAACATCCCAGGTGAAGGATCAAAGAGCAGACAGGGCCCTCTGGCAAAGGTAGTTAACTGTGGCCTTGTATCTCAGCCTGCAGAATTTACAAGAGACAGTGGTGTCCTTCTCGCTGTTTCTTGCTCTTTGCTGTCTCGGGACAGCAGGCTTCTGTCTCAGACACCTATAGTAGGCTGTGAACATAGATAAAGGACTCCATTATGCAATTGTAAGGATACATTACTGTATTCATCAGATTTTCATTGCTGGGACACAATACCTGACATCAGCTATGTGACGGCAAGGACACAAGTTTTATTTTGATTCATAATTTCAGAGGCTCCATTCCTTGGCTGGCTCCAGGGCATAAACAAAAGGCAGGGCAGTAGCTAGAGAGGAAGGCACGAAGGAGCAACTCATCTCAAGGTCATGCCCCTACCACCCACTTCCTCGAGTAAGGCCCAACCTCTAACTGTCCATTCAACTGTGCATTTATCAGTGATCAGAACCATCGATGCAGTGAGTGCCCCACAATCCACCCCCTTTCCAAGACTCTCTTACATCTGTCAAATTGACAACTGGGATTAACTGGCATAAGTACTATAAGTATTAAAAGATGAAAGAGTCCAACAAGAGTGTGACATTGAAAGAAAGATAACACAGCATCACTCAGGTACTGAGGGTCACCGTATTTCAGGGAGTGGGTTAGATATTTAACCTTCACCCCAACTCTTTTAATTCACAAAGAGAGCTGGCTTTCACAAATTGTAGCTGCATAGTTATGCATGTTCTGCACTCTGTCCCCAAAATCTTGCCGTGTTGTCTAGGGGCCTCTAACTGACAAGGTGCATTTGCAACTGTGTGCCTGGATCCAAAGGCTGTGCCTTGCTTTTCCCTGTTCATTTTCCTGTAGAACAGCCTGAATGCAGGGGTAGGTGCCACGTCCCCCTCTAAGGGTGAATGAGGGTGCAACACCAAGGTGGTCAGGCTGGGAGAACAGAGTTCTGATCATGTAGGAGGAGATGGCAACTTTGTAAAAGGTAGTATCTCCAGGCAAAACAGAGTAGAGAAGATCTAGGGCACCACCCTGAGAAGTTATGCATGTGCTGCACTCTGTCCCCAGTAGGACTCACACTGAAGTTTGATTCTCAGCCCCGCTGAGCCCTAACTAGGTCATGGGGTCTCTGCCCCATCAATGGATCCACACCTTTCTTAAGGGATAGAGTAGGTCTATTGGAAAGGAATTGGGTCTCATAGGACTGGGCTATAATTTTATGATATACAATGCACTGTTGTATATGTACAATGTTCAGATTGTTGTGAAGCAAGCCGTTCTGCTGGTGTCTTTACCCTTCTACATGCACCTGCTTTCGGCTACTGTACCTGTCTCTGATGCCAACCTTCTTGAGGCCCTCAGAGAAGTTAAATAGATGCTGGTGTCGTGGTTTTGAACCATCAGAAATGTAAGCTACATATAGACCTGTTCTTAAAAATAAATCTTTCAGGCTCAAGTATTTTGTTACAGCAACATAAAATAGACTAAGGCTATGCACAGGGCAGGGAGAGGAAGAGATAGGGTAAAGGCTGTTGAATGGCACAATGTGTACAGGGAGATTAAGCTGAAGCCAAGTTGGAGCACGAGGAAAGAAACCTGCATCAAATACCGCAGAAAGGCACACGGGAGTGAAGTCGAGGAAGGGACACCTGCGTCTGGCAAAGAGAGATTCAGTAGGGGCTCTGAAGGAGCAACATGTTGCAGGTATCCACAAAGCTTTACACTTGGAGGTTCAGCTTCAGGAAATTCAGGAAAAAAGAGGCAACGAGGAACAAAACTGTGGCCACTTGTGCCTTTGAGCAGTGATTCAAAATAGAGACAGAAAAGGAGGGGGAAATCCTCCCTCATTATGAGGACTTTTGCTTTTTGTTGTTGATCTGATTTTTTTTTCCTTTTTTATTGAGTGTAATGATGTCATCGAGACAACCAAGGAAAATAGTGAGAATGAACTGAAAAATAGCAGAGAAACTGAAAATGGAGAGAGAGACAGAGAGGGAGAGGGAGACACAGAGATAGGGAGGCAGAAGGGGAGAGGGGGCGAGAGTGATAGAGAGAGAGACAGAGAGACAGATAAATATTATTTTTGTGTCTAATTACTACAAGGCTTCTATTCTGATGAGCTGAGGGCAGATCTATATAAAAACTGAATGATGAATTCCACAAATAAGAACAATGTAAACCTTATTAGCTTTCCTTAACTGAGATATCACATCTAACTGAATAGTCTGTCATGCAAAATGCAGTCACTATGAAAAATGCCATCTTTTGGACAAGACTCAATGTTTAGCATTTGTAAATCATGAAGGAATTCTGAGGATAATTGCACTAGACAATTAAAATGACACTTTAGTATCAAAGAGTGCAAGAAAGTAGTTCATGGTTGCTATAAAAATCTCCATATTCTGTATTTTAAATCACTGATTACAAAACAAATATCTGAGCACCCAAAAATATGCAAGCTATTGTAAAGGTCGCAAGGTTTGGCCTTGTTGATGTCAGGTGCTGTATATAATAGCGGCAATGGGCACTACATGATGGCTACAAATGATGGAGTAAATTGCACTCTGATTAGGAAGGAACCACCAAAAACAACATTGGAGTAAGTAAATTTGAAATATTGAAAAATTACAGACAAACAGAAAAAATGTGGTCGAAACCTTGATAGCATACAGAATGCTGAAAGAGTAAATTAGATGACAGAAAATCACACACGGAGGCTCTGAAGAGAAATCTCCTAAACAAAGATCTTGCAGTGGATTTTATTTTTTCTTATTTTGAAAATCAGGCTGGCCTTGAGCTCAGTTTATGGCCCAGGCAGACCTCAAAGTCTACCTCGGCTTTCCAGGTACCGGGATTATAGGATTGCAGCACCGCACCCTGCAGGGTGCTCTTTCTTGTACTCTGTGTCACTTCATGAGGAACTGAAAACCATTTTCCAGTATCAGATGGCCATCATCTGCTCTCCATCTTTCTAGTGCTTGGTATTTTCACTTTAAAAGCAGTCATTTCATATATGTGTATTCCACATGTATGAGGTGTAGTTCATATTTTAACATTGCATTTCTAATACAAAACAGTTATTTGGAGGCAATTAAAAACAAAACACTTTCTGGGCTGATGAGATGGCTCAATAGAATAAGTGCTTCCCTGGGAAGTGCAAGAGTCTGAGTTCAATCCCTGGCTCAATAAAAAAAAAAAAAAAAAAAAAAAAAAAAAAAAAAAAAAAAAAAAAAAAAAAAAAAAAAAAAAAAAAAAAAAAAAAAAAAAATCCCCCAAAACTTTCTATTTATAAGTTCACAAATCTACATGGAAAAAACCCTATAGCATTTGTTCAATGGTATCAAGCCATAACATCAAGAAGCCTACTGTTTTTAGAAGGCTGTTAATATTTAGTTCTTAATTTTTTTTTAATTAAGATAAATGCTCATATATCCCGTCATTTTAGGATTAGTTGAGACAGAATAAATCATAACTTTTTCCACTGGGTGCTAAAATAGTCCCATAGAAGATGAGGCCATGTTCTGAACACATTTTCTGTTGTAGCCAAATCCTAAGCCCTTATAGATAGAATGAGAGTAAATCCAGGCTGAGCCCAGGACAGGGCATGCTGCTACCCTCTCATCCTCCCTAGTACTAGACTGAGGTACTGGGCACAACCTGCACTCCTTCCTGTATCCACTGTCAGTCTTAGTGACTCTACTCTCACTGCTGGGACAAATACCCAACACCCACAATGAAGGAAGGAAAGGTTTATTTAGCTCACAGTTGCTGGAGGTTTCAGTCCATATTCAGCTGGCTCCAAGGCAGAGGGGCACATGGCAGAGAGCAGCAGTTCATGGCAGCTGAACAGCAACAATAACAGCAAAGAGCAATAGCTATAGAACATCTGTCTCTCTATTATTCAGGCTCTCTGCCCCAGGGTGGGATGTAGCACTCACACCCATAATCCCAGCAGTACTAAGAGGCATAATCCTGGCCTTGGATCACACATAATCCCAGTGGATCATGAGTTAATCACAAACTCTAGAAGTTCCCACTCCATGACTACTGAGGCTTTGGGGGACAACTAGATACAAACCATAACAGTCACACAACTTTGCAATTCTGCCTACAAATAAATATCGGAATGGTCTCTGGGCTCCTGTGCTTTGGCTTTAGCCATGAGACTTGCTTTGCTCCTGTACTGTTTCTGCATGTGGTGGACTCCGAGTTGCACTGGGCTTGCAAGAGTTGTGCTGGGCTTGCACGGTTGGGATTATTCTCCTGAACTTTGCAGTTATTATGAGCAAAATACACCAGCTACCCTGATGATCCCAAGCCAAGATGGGGAGGCACAGAGAGTGCCAGAGGTACTGTGAACTGAAGCCCATCATCCACTGATCTCCAGCTATAGCGGGAAGGAATGCCCAGTCCTCTGTCATCATGTCTTCTGGTGACTGCGACATTGTAGACCTGCACATGATAAGGAATAGATTGACTGAAAACTAATGGAGCATTTGGGCAAAGAAATATTAGGAAGTCAAGATGGAGGAGGAGAGAGAGAGAATCAGAGACAGAGACAGAGGCAGAGGCAGAGGTAGAGGCAGAGGCAGAGTGAATCAATACCAGAATGGGTGAGTGACTGGCTAAGCTTGGGTAAACAGTTGCAAAATAATTTATATTTCAATGGTAGGATGTGTGGAGAAAATTTTTAAAAGCACAACAATTTTGTTTAAAATGAAGTAGAGCAAGATGAGGTGATAAACTAGAAGCCTTGAATATAGAACAAGTTTTATACAATATGGCACTGCTTAAGTAAAAGGATTTTAATTTACTACTTGTCACTTTAATTTGGCAAAAGCTGGAGGCCCTCCATTATCATGTACACACCATTTATTATTCTAAAACTGACCCTGCCTAAAGGTAATCTGGTTAAAACCTTCAGCTTAATGACTCCCACAATCCCCAAATAGTGATGGCAATTACTATTGTCACCAGTACACACTTATAAAGCACTCACAGTGCCTGGCACCATTCTAAAAATTCAACAGAAGCAATGAAGTAGTAACAGAGAATTTAAATTCATTGTGCAAGACAATAACATCAACTGTGTATCTTCTTCATTCACAGCACGTCAGCAGCGTGACCCCCAAGAGTAGCCATCTGTGAACTACAAGCCAGGATGAGCACAGAAACCAGAGTGAAGCCTTCACTCTTCTGTGGAGGATGTTAGGTGATAACTCAAGTTCAAATTGATCTTCCAGAACATTTTAATTAGGAATGTTATATGGGCTGCAATAGATATTGAGGGTATGCTATGCTTTGAAGCTAGGTGTCCCCCCAAACCTTAAGTAGTCATTGGGATGGGTTTCTAGAGTTTCTGATTAATTCATGATTCAATGCTGGGTGTAAATGCCGTTGGGATTGTGGGTGTGAATTCTACCCTCGGCTTGGGGTAGACAGGCTGAAGGCAGTATAAGGAGAGAAAGAGAAATTTTTCTCTGCTGCTGCTGTCACTGTGCCCCTCTTTGTTCTTTATTGTTTTCCACTGCCACAAACTGCTGCTCTCTGCCATGTGCCATTCTGCCTTGGAGCCAGCCAAGTATGGTCTGAAATCTCCACAAGCCTGGAGCTGAATAAACATTTCCTTCCTTGATTTTGGTTGTCCCACCAGCAATAAGAGAAAAATAGCTGAGGTGGAATTGTCCATGAATAGGGTAGGAGGGCCAGCCGAGAGCTCAGCAGATTAAAGTATCTGCAAGCAGGTGCAGGGGCTGGGATGCCAGCCCCACCCCCAGGGTATGCTGAGATAGCAATTGAGACTAGGCTTGGTGGTGTAGTAGTGAGACCCTGAACACCCTGTAGGCCTTTCCCTAAAAGTAAAAAAAAAAAAAAAAAAGGAATAGTTCTGCTAAATTAGGGAGGTCAGTCCTGGAGAACTCTCCATGGAGAAGAGATCTGGAACCAAGTAGGATCTCAGAGGTAGAAAATGAAGCTCAGCATAGAGGACGTTTTCATAATGAGTCTGTATTCTGAGCAATTGACTTGAGGAGACAGCGGTGCACTTTGCAAATTACTATGACACGCATCTATTTAGATGGTCATGTGATTTTTGTCTTTAGCTCTGTGAATATAGGGTATTATAATTATTGGTTTTCATATATTGAACCATTCCTGCAATCCAGGGATGAATCCTATTTAGTCATGAAGTATAATCTTCCAGATGATTTGCTGCATTTTGTTTGCTAGTATTTTATGAGATTTTTTAAAAATGTATTTAGTACAGGGTCTACAAGGTCTCACTATACAGTTTGAACTGGTAATGGTCCTTCCTGTTTTCAGCCTCCCAAGCACTAGAATCACAGGTATGCACCTGTAATTCTAGTCTCATTCACCATACCCAGTCTCATTCACCATCTTAGTGCACCCTGGGGGCATGTCCAGCATTTTCATCTATATTTATTTGGGAAATTGGCCTATAGTTCTCTTTGTCTGTCTGTCTGTCTGTCTGTCTGTCTCTCTCTCTCTCTCCTCTCTGTCTCTCCTTCTCTCTTGGTTTTGAGGGTAATAACTTGCACCTAGGTTTGAGTTTGTGAGAATTGTTTCCCTTCCAATTTCATTAAAGGGCTTGAGAAGTATTATAAATCTCTAAATGTCTTGTACAATTTAGCTGTGAATCCAACAGGATCTGGAATTTTCTCTGCTGGTAAAATTTTGCAATTACATTTAAAATATTATTGACTGATTATTCAAGATTTTTTTTTTTTTTTTTTTTTTTTTTTTTTTTTTTTGGCAGAACCATGGATTGAACTCAGGCCCTTGTGCTTGCCAGGGAAGTGCTTATTCCACTGAGCTATCTCTCCAGCCCCTTTATTCAGCATTTTTATATCTCCTTGATTCAGCTTTGGTAATTCATATGTATCTAGGAATCTATCCATTTCCTCTGTGATTTCTGCCTTATGAGAATAAAGATTTTTGAAATAGGTATTAAAAATTTTCTGAATTTCTTTTTTTATTCTGAATTTCTATAGGATCTGTAGTGATTTCATCCTTTTCATTCCTTATTGCATGACTGTTTCTTTTTTCTCCTTTTGATAAAATTCCCTACGGGTTTATTAATTTTATTTATTTTTTACTAGAAAGAATTTTTTCTTTGATTCATTAATTCTCTGTATTGTTTTCTTAGTCTCCATTGCATTAATTTCTGCTCTGATCTTTATAGTTTCTTGTCTTCTTTTTGTTTTACTCTTAACTTTCTCTTTTTCTAGAAGCTTGAGGTGTAGCATAAGATGGTTTATTTGGGTTCATTCTGTTTTACTGAAATGGGAATTCAGTACTATAAATTTCCCTGTGAGAACTGCTTTCATTGTTTTCCACAGGTTCTGGTAGATTGTGTCTGCATTTTTGTTTGATTGTAAATATTGTTGAATTTCTTCTGTGAAATTGGTTGTTCAGGATGGTGCTTTTGATTTCCATGCATTTATGGAGTTTTGAAATTTCTTTTATCAATAATGTCCAATTTTGTTACACTATGGTCTGCTAATATGCATAGAATAATCTGAGTTCCTTTGCATTTATGTAAGCATGCTCTATGGGCTAATATATGGTCTATTTTAATGAGCTTCTCATGTGCAGCCAAGGAGAATGTGTACTCTAATGACGTCAGGTTAACCACATCTATTGAATCCACCACATCTGTTAGGTCCATTTCTTCACAGCTTTTTTTTTTTTTTTTTTAGTTCTGTTATTTATTTGTTGCTTTTTCATCTGGTTCATCTAGCTCTTTGTGACAATGGGTGTAATGCGCTTTCACTCAAATGGTTTTGCAAGCTTGTGGTTGAGATTTTAAGTTCCTCTATATCTCTTCATGCAGTCTATTTCTTTCCTGTATTGCTCCTTTAACAAATCCATCATTTTTGTAATCTCTATTTTTCTTTTTTATCAATGTCTTCTTTAGAAGCAGTTATTAATTCTTTTAGTGCAGTTTTTTTTTCAGATTGGGTTTCTTCCACATGTTTCTGTATTTGATTCTTCAGATACTATGAATTCAGAGATCTCTTTTTTTTTTAATTTCATAAATTGATTCTGCTCTGATTTCCTCTATACACATCTGCTGTTGTTTCTCTACTTCTGACACTATTAATTCATACATTTCAGCTGAGCTAGTGTCCTCTGCACTTGTTCTGGGTGGGCTCAAGGCCTGAGATTGCATTTTGCTCATTGTCTTTATCATTTTGTACAGCACTGACCTCTAACCTTTGTGTAGAGCTTTGGTGCAGTTGTAACTTTAGCATCTTCTGAAAGTCAGGTGCAGCTGTATAAAGTTTGAGTTTATCCAGTTATGCCTGTCTTGGGTCTGTCTAGCTGTTGTGTTCTGCTGCTTCCTGCTACAGTCCTTGGAAGTGAACCTGTTGTGCCCCTCTGGTGCAACAGTGAACCTGTGGTGCTCCTCTGTTGTGCCCCTGGCTGACGGGGCACAGGGGAGCACAGACGCTCTCCCACACACTAGCTGGGCCTGGACTTGCGATGGGTCTGGGGGTGTGGAGAGTGTAGCAAAAGTTCTCACTCACTGGACGGGCTTGGGGACGGGGGCTCCGGAGGGGTGGGGGCATCCTGAAGGCATGGTAGAGGGTCCCACTCAGGAGGCATGCCTGAGTTTTGGTCCGGAGATGTCCCACAGCACAGGGAAGCTGGAAGTTCTCCCACACACTTGCTGGACCTGGACTGGGCTGGATGTGGTATGCAGGACAAGCTGTGCTGGCTCTGGAGGGGCAGGGGAGTTCTGCACAATGCAGGGAAAGGTTTCTCTTGAGCAGAGGGTTGTTCTCCAGTGGGCACAGGAGACAGCAGAAGCTCTCCCACACACTCACAGGGTGGGGTTGGGTGGATCTCTCATTGCTATTTTTAAGAAATGTTTTGTTTCATAATCACTAGCTGCAATTTTTCCTGTAAGGTCTGAAAGACTGTCTTCAGTTTCTTTTAAGCATTTTCCTAGCTACCTCTGAATCTGTTTTGTGCATTTTAATTCTTTCCTATATTGTTCATTCAAGATTTCCATCATTTTTCTATACTCCTCTATTTCTTTTATCTATGTCTTCTTTAGATGTGCTGAGAAGTTCTTTTATGATTGTCATCATTTCTTGTTTTATACTTGAGTGATTAGTTTTTCTATAGAAGAAACCAGATTTTGAGTGATCTGATTTCTTCTATAGCTTGATGGAATAGTTTCTTTACTTCAGTTGCTATTATTTCAGGACTTTCAGGTGTGTGACTTCAAAGGTCTTCTATGTCCTTATCTCCTGGACTTGTTCTAGATGGTTGGAGGTATGAAAGTGAAGTTTTCTTCTTCATTTTGACACTTTTAAAGATCATCTCATTCTCTGAGGATCAGCATTTCTCCCTCAATAGTGGCATGGAGGTATTAATTTTAAATTTTTGAGATAATATCTCACAATGTTGCTCAGGTTGGCCTCAAATTTGTGACCATACTACCTAGTCTCCCAAGTAGCCGGCATTACAGATGTGCTCTTCTGTGCTTGCCTTCAGAATATAGTTTTAATTGAGTAGTTGTGGAGATGGATGTTAATTTAATGGCGTTGGCATGGATCTGTAACTTTAGTATGAGAAGAGTAGAAACAAGATGGAAGATAAAATTCTTCATAAAAAGAACAATGGTACCTAAACTGCAGTAGCTAGTGTGTGGCAGAGATTTTGATAAACACTCCATTTGATATTTATCTTAGTAAGCATCCTCAAAGCTTCCAAAGTTGCTTTTGTAAAAGAAACAGACTTAGAGATAAACTTAACTTTGCTATTAAGTAGCAGAGCTGCAGTTTAGAGATTTAATTGTTTCCATGGCCTGAGGGTCAACATTCTGATTCCCCACTGGCTACTTTATCTCTCTGATCAATGCAGCCTTTTGTATACCTATTTAAAAACTCAGGTTTTCTGGGGCCTACTATTTTTGCTAAACCACTATAGTAGTTTGGTTCCTGAGTGTCTCCAAAGCCCGGAGTTTTAAAGATGTGGCCCCTCAAGTGCCACTAGTAGGAGGACGTGGAACTTTCCAGGAGATGGACCCCCAGTGGGAGAAGATTTTATCCAGTCATGCACTGCACTTATCAAGAAAATGTAATCAATTTACAGGACACTGAGTAACAATGAGTTTGAAAATGACACACATATGAAGAGCTTTTAACAATCCACATGTCCCTACCTCTTTATGAATCAGTGGATAAATGTACTTCTTTATCATCACTAATAGCAATGCTGGTATTTGATGTTGAAGTTTTCTGAGACTAATAGTGAAGCATTAAAGTCACATACAAAATTTTTAAATTTTATTATTTATTTATTTTTGTATTTTAGTATAGAATCTACAGGGTCTTACTACATAGATCAGACTTATAGTTGCTTTCCTGTCTTTCAGCCTCCCAAGTGCTGGGATTGCAGGTGCACACCACCATGCCTAGTCTCAATCAGTGTACCCTGCGGGGGTAGAAGCTGACATGGCAAGCCAGGGATCAAACTTCTGCTGCTATGTTCTGCCTAAGCAGGCATTTTAGTCCGCTGAGCTATTTGGCTGGCCCAAAGTCACATAGAAATTTAACCATAGCTGTTCATATTTGCAATATTGTTTTGAATTACAACATGAAATGCTGTTGCACCCTCAAAAACATGTATCATCTGAAATGCTTTTTTAAAGATGAATTTATCATCTGGAAATTACTCTTAAGAAATTAAGAAATTAATGGACCTGCTATAAGTTGGACATATTGTCTCAATGTGGAGGAGTACATCAAAACTTTTTCCATTCCTGAATTACCTATTGCTATCCTTCGTCTCTGTACTGACCTTCCTAGTTCTGAATGTTGCTTAAAAGAGATATTTCCAATTCCTTAGACTTGGAAAACTAAATGTGTATGGCAGAAGACCTACGCTTTATTCTCCGGCTCATCAAATACACAGCCCTGTCTCAGTTACAGTAGCCACTGCCAAATCCTAAAATGTAGTTGAGTTCTCAGTGAAATGAGGATAATTACTACCTTGGAGATATTTTACATGATTAAACTCTTATTATAATTAATTATATAGAACTGTTTCAGCTGACAAGGCAAGAGAATGGGTTATTCTGGTTAACAGTTCTATTAGAAGAAAGAAAAACTGACAACTTTAGTGCTTCTAAAACTTAATGTAGTACTGCACCAGAGATAGTGTTCTTCATCTATACCATCCCGTTGCACCGTCGGATAACAAAACAGCACCCAAACAGTTTCCAGCGTCAGATCAGTGCTAGTGCAGATAGTGCCTCCCACATTTTCTCCTTTCAGTTTCACAGCATTTCCTGAGGTAAAGGGTGCAAGTCACCATTTACTAAGATCTGAGAATATTTGAGAGATAGCTGTTACTGAACTGCTCTGTGGAAATTAAAGAACACTTTTTATCACAGCTCCAACTATGTGACCAAAGGCATTTTTTCTCATGTATATTTGTCTCTGTAATAAAACATGTTGCCTTTGTTCATTATTTTTGTCTGCAATTATATGTCAAAAATCAAACAGAATTTATCAAGATATCCCATTATGGCAGACCAGGGGTGAAGCTCTGTGGTGGAGTGTGTGTATACCATGCAAGAGACCAGTACCAAATACTACAAAAATAAAGAAGAAGAAGAAGAAGAAGAAGAGGAGGAGGAGGAGGAGGAAGAGGAAGAGGATGAAGAGGAAGAAGAGGAGGAAGAAGAGGAAGAGGAGGAAGAGGAGGAGGAAGAAGAAGAAGAAGAAGAAGAAGAAGAAGAAGAAGAAGAAGAAGAAGAAGAAGAAGAAGAAGAAGAAGAAGAAGAAGAAAATATGCCCCATTCTGATTGCAGTCTGAAAAGTGAATGTTCTCTCAAATTCAATTTGATCACTGTTTCATTTCCCTGATACCTTCATTCAAATAGCTAGTATATTATTATGGCGCATGTAAGAAAACCACAAAAGGTTTTGAAATGTACTGTAACAAACGCTGTGACACTTGAGCGTAGTCCTTCTGTGACATTGTCTCTGGATGAGAAGCTGTCTCATGGGAGCCTGGGTCCTACGGACTCTGCGACCACTTGCTCTCTGTGAATATCTTCCCTTTGCCTCCACGGTGCTGCCCTCACTTCATCCTCCAGGTGTTGATCTATGTCTTGCCCTTAAGAATTGTTGAGTTTAACACATATTGTTATTCTGCCATGCTTTCTGCACTCAGTTTGATGTAGAGCAAAATTGTTCAACAATTTAGCCAGTCCAATTTGATCTCCACCACTGACCTCTTTTCTTAGCTTACAAATCTTTCTTAAATGTTTAGGACAATTTTTCACTACAACTATCCTCAGCAATTTAAGAAGACATTTTCTTTTAGTGTCTTTGTTCTTAATATTTTATGCAATGTGTTGTAATTAGAATGTGTACTTCCTAAACTGCATTGTGTATTACAAAGAAACTTGAAATTGTACTTTTTTCATAAAGTGTTTTCTACTTTCTTTTTCTAATAAAGTTTCACTATTTTAAAGGTACAATTCAGCTTCTACACAATTCACCCACTTATGGTGTGCAATTCAATGACTTTCATTCCATTCACAATCACGTGGAAACTTTAACAGAGTCCATTTCAGAGCAGTTTGATAAACTCAGAAACTTTACTAGCATTTCCCTCTCAGCCCTAAGAAACTAGTAATCAGCTTTCTGATTTTGTACAGTTGCTTTTCCTGCACTTGGATATGCATGGCGTCATGCATTGTTATGTTGGGAGCCAAAATGTCCCTCCAAAACTCTCCATGTGTTGAAGGTTTGGCTGTCAGGTAATGGCTTTTGCAGTGACTGGATCATACAGATCCGAACTTCACCTGGGGATTAATCTATTCATGAAATTACAGTTTAATGGCATTACTGGGAGAGGAAGGACAGAAGAGATGACACCTCTGAGGGAGTGGCCTGGGGGTCATGCCTTTGAGGAAGGCCCCTGATCCCAGCTCCTTTCCTTCTGGGTCATTGTCTCTTTCCTCTCTGATTGCCATCAGGTGAGCAGCTGGTCCCATAACCATTTCACCACAGTACTTTTGTCTTCCATAAGCCTAAAAGCAATGAAGCCAGTTTCCATAGACTGAAATTGCTGAAACATTGCACCAAATGACCTTCCCTTCTTGAGGTTGTTTGGGTTAGTTAAGTATTTTGTCATGATTCCAAGATGCTGAATGACATGCATAGTATGCTGTCTTCAACTTAATGTGTTTTCAAGCCTCCTTCATGTTAGCATATATTAGGTTTTCATTTCTTTTTATGGTCAATATTTCATTTTATGGGTATAATATATTTTGTTTATCCATTTGACATTCAATGATATTTGGGTGGTTTCATACTTTTGATTATAATAAAGTTGTGATAACATTTATCTATGTGGGTTTGGTGTGAATAAATGTTTCATTTCTTTTGGGTGATATGCCATGGAATGGAATTGCCTGGATAAATGGTAATTACTGAGGTGAATCTGAGTTCAACTTCTGGCTCAAAAGTAGCTGAAATCCTGGGATGAGCTTTCTTTAAAATAAAGAAAGAGAGAAAAAAGAAACTGTAGGTTTAATCATTTTGTTAATGGTCAGACTATTTTCTCAAATTGCTTCATTATTTTATATTCCCACTAGCAATGTTTGAGGGAGGTAATTTTTCCATATCTTCACCATTGTCTGACTACTCAATTCTAGTTTTCTTAGTGGGTATAAAGTAGCAAATTATAGTTTTCCTTAAAGGCTAATGATGCTGAGAATGTTTTACTATGCCCTTTCTTGTATCTTCTTTGAGGAAATGCCTATTGTTTGACTTTTTTTCTGTGTTTTAAGGCAGGATCTACAGGAAGATCAAGGTCTCACTACTTGTAGTGATCTGCCTGTTACAGCCTCCCAAGAGCTGGAGTTACAGGCACATGTCACCACAACCAGTCTCAATTGCCATCTCAGGGTGTCCTGGGGGTGGGGCCAGCACAGTAGACCTGGGAATCTAACCTCTGGCTACTGCACCTGCTTGCAGGTGTTTTAATCTGCTGAGTTATTTGGTTGGCCCTTTGTTTGACAATATCATTCATTACTCTGGTCTTCACAGCAGAGACAGAAAATCCTGCACTCAGATACTGAAATGGAAAGACCAAGAATGTGATGATGTTGGGCAAGGTGGTAACTATCGGGATGGCCCAGGAGGGGATCACTGATACCACCTGTGAAGACTAATCCCTGTGTGGCTTTTCCACCCAGCAGCCTTAGCAGAGCATTCACAGAGCAAGCCCAGTTCTCACCTCATCCCACTCACCAGTTCATAATTCCAACTACTATAGAAACATGGATATGTCTAAAATGAGTGTGTGAGTGATTGGGTGTGACAGAATTTGTAAACCTTGCTCTCATTTCATCCTTACCAGGGGTCACAGTATTTTAATCTAATACTTTAATCAGCTGTCTCTTTCACATTCATCTCTTGGTATACTTCTCCACTGAATTATCCCTCTGCCCAGAAGACAGGATAGTTCTCATTTCTTTCTCTTACTTCATCTCAACCAAAGATGCCTCTACCTGTGCAAAAAGATAACGCAGGTTTTCAAAATCATAGTGTGTTCTCTTGCCTTTCTATCCCTTCTTTATAGCTGTATCAATTTAGTTTAAAATACCCGTGACT
This sequence comes from Ctenomys sociabilis, assembly GCA_004027165.1. NCBI lineage: Eukaryota > Metazoa > Chordata > Mammalia > Rodentia > Ctenomyidae > Ctenomys > Ctenomys sociabilis. Next base: position 43,286 of record PVKA01011454.1, read on the forward strand.
CCTTTATAATGATGCAAAAAAGCACCATATTGTATATGAGACTGAAGAAAGGAGACAGGGACAAAGAGAGAAACATAAAATATAAATTGTCAAAAAGAAAGGAAATGGGAGAGGTGAGAAAAATATTTCACGTATTTTAGAGTGACTGGAGAAACATAAACCCACTGTACAAATGTGTACACACAGCAATGCTTAAACAATAAAAATACAGCAGTCATTGCAGTCTTCCACCACATGAATCTAAATATGCAGACTTCTCTGTTTTAAATCCCATCTGAATGAATATGTGAGCGGCTTACTCTCCTGGTAGTTCTCTCTGTGCTTTCATATATTTATTTCTCAGTGGCCCAATAGTCCTATGAAATATATACCATGGTCTTGGCTCTAAAAATTTAAGCTTTCTATTTGGTGTTGAACTAGAGCAACACAATACTTCAAATTGCTGCTAGTACAAGTCTAAAGGCTATTTCATAACTGTAATCTACAACAAAGGCAATAACAAATGTAGAAGTTAGTATTTATCATGTGTCAAGTTTACTTCTTAGCACGTTTTTCTTCTTGCTCAATTTTAGTCTTGGGTGTATTGTTACACTTAGGTAAGTTGTGGCATAAGGAGTTTACCTCATTTGTCCAAGTTCTTTATTAAAATACAGGGAAGAACCATATTTCCTTGTAGGGAATGAAAACACAGAAGCATTGCTTTGGTCACATTTTTGGACAATTCTCTAAAAGATATTTTTCTAAAACATTTTCTGTACAAGCCAACCTGAGTTCACCCAGGGCAAGCAACCTGTAGAAGGGTAGGGCACTCCACACCTGCATACACACTGTGGATTGTGTCCCTGGGAAAGTTATGCACCATTGTTTCACAATCAAAATATGTCTAAAGACCCACCAACTTGTAAAAAGAAATTGAATGTTGCTTAAAGGAAAAAAAAGAGGCAGTGGTTCTCCAAGAGTAGTCTGATATTGCAGACTTACATCAATTCGTAGTTTTTGGGGTGTGGTGTTGTGTCATCTTGACTTTGCACTTTGCATATGTCCAGCTCACCCATGTGGCCCCTAATTCCCCCCTCAAACCTATCTTCTCGGATGAGCAGCAGCCTGCGGTGCCAATATTGCCACTGTCCAGCGTACCTGGACCAATAAATAAAGTATGTTTTTTGTTAGTTAAACATTTGTAAGGCCGGGCGTGGTGGCACATGCCTGTAATCCCAGCACTCGGGAGGCTGAGGCAGGAGGATTGTTGTGAGTTCGAGACCAGCCTGAGCTACAAAGTGAGCTTAAGGCCAGCTTGAACTGCATAGTAAGACCCTGTCTCAAAAAGACCAAAAAAAAAAAATTTGTAATATTTTGAATGGGCAATGAAGTTGTACTGTGTATGTATAGACCCAGGGTCTAAGGAAGTATAAGAACTTAGGCACAAAAGTAAAAAAAAAAAAAAAAATTAAAAGTCCTTAGGTTCTTTTTTTAATATCTTCTAATGCTAAGTAGAAGGAGAACTTTTAGAAGAGTAACATTATTTTCTTACTCACCTATGAAAAATAAAACAATATATTACAAACAGAAGCCAAGGTTATTTCTATTTTTCATATGCTGAAAAATCTAAGAATATAATATTAAGCTAGTACGAAAAAAATAGGTAACAAATGACAAATATAAATACTATGTAACACAGAATTTCAGAGGAGTTAATAAAATTAAATCAATCTTTCTTCAGAAATATTCAAGTATAATTTCAGGTCAGGGATCACCCCTGTCCTGCCTTTCTTGCCCAGGATTGCCTTTCCTGTTCTAGGTCTCTTCTGGCTTCAGATGAATTTTACAAATGATTTCCCTAGATCTGTGTGGTGTGCTAATGGCATTTTGATTAGGCTTCCATTAAATTTGTTTAAGTTTTGGGAGGATAGCCATTTTCATAGTGTTGGTTTTCCTACCCAGGAGAAAGGAATATTTTATAATTTTCTGAAATTCTCTTCAGTGTGTTTTTTCAGAGTACTGTAATTTTCAATGTATAGATACTTTCCTTTCTTTGTTAGATTGATTCCGTATTTCAATTGTTTAGATGCTATTGTGAAAGGTGATATTTCCCTAATTTACCCCTCAGTAAGTTTATTGTTTGTGTGCATGAATGCTATTGATTTTTGAATGTTAACTTTGTATCCAGCTATGCTACTGAACTTGGTTATCAGCTCTAGGAGACTTTGCTTGGAGATTTTGGGGTCTCCTATATACAGGAACATGCCATCTGTAAACAATGATGATTTCACTTCTTCCTTTCCAATTACTATTCATTTATTTCTCTATCTTGTCTAATATCTCTGGCTATTATATCCAGAGCTATATTGAGTAGCAGTGGGAATAGTGAACATGCTTGTCTTGCACCTTTGGGTGAAAGCTTTCAGTTTTTGTCCATTTAGTATGATGTTGGATGTTGGTTTATTATAGATGGGTTTGATCATTTATTCCAATTTTCTGTAGCATTTTTATCATGAATGAAGATATAGACATGGGCAGAGAGTTCAGAAATAAAAACCAAACTGCACACAGAATACTTCAACAACTGGGATCTCATCTTACTGAAAGGTTTTTGCTCATCGAAAGAAATCATGAACAGGGTAAAAATAAAATTAACAAATTGGGAAAAGAATGTAGCCAACTGTACCTCAGCTTCTATCTAGAACATATAAAGACTTAAAAAGAAAAATCTGATCCCCACAATTGAACGACCCAATCAAAAATATTGAGCATCTCAGATGAATACACACTTCTCAGATGAAGAAATACCAATGCCAAATAAGTGTATGAAAAGTGTTCAACATCAATAATCATTTGATAAATGTGAATCAAAACAATGCTGACATTCCATGTCGCACTAGAAAGAATGGTTAACATCAAGAAGTCAACCAATGACAAATACTGGAGGGGATGTGAAGAAACAGAAACCGTTGTCCATTGTTGATGGGAGTGTACATTGGTACAACCACTGTGGAAATTAGGAATTCATCAAGAAACTAAGATTGGAGGTGCCATTTGACACAGCTATGCCTGTTCCGGGTGTTTTTCTAGAGGCAATGAAATCATCATACAGTGCTACATGGGCACTGATGTTTATGACAGCATAATATGTAATAACTAAATCTTGGCAACAGCCAACTGAGGAATGGATAAAAATATGTGGCATTTTTTGTACAATGGAGTATTACTCAGCTATAGAAAAGATAAACTCAAAGCTTTTATACGTAAATGGATGCAATTATTGTCCATACATATTAGTGAAATTATTAAGACTCGCTTTTGTAAACAATGTGTTGTCTCCCTAGTTTAAGAAATTGAAAAAGTAAGTAAGATCTAAAAGGTACAATAGATATTGTGAAAGGTGGGCCAGCCAAATAGCTCAGCGGGTTAAAGCGCCTGCTTACGCAGTGCGCAGTGGCCAGGGTTCAATCCCCTGTGTGCTGTGCTTGCCCATCCCCCCAGGCACCCTGGGATGATGATTGAGACTTGAGTGTGGTGGCATGTGCCTGTGATCCCAGCTCTTGGGAGGCTGAACATCGTTGGATCACTCTGAGTCCAACATACGAAGTGATGGCCTATAGTCCCTACTGAGCCCGTACTAAAAAAAAAAAAAAAAAAAACTTCGTGAGCAATATTGTGAAAAGGAAAGAACACCTGGGATAGGGAAAGCAGAAAAGAAGGTAGAGGAATACACACATGCACACACATACAAAGATAGCTAAGATATTTGTACTATTAATTTCTATTGTTAAATGAAAGGAACAATGCTTCATTGTTTGATCAACTTTGCTTGCCTAAATTGGTGTATCTGAAAATCTGAGCAGCTACTCTGAAACTAACAAAGTGCAATGTACCAACCACTGTTAATTTTCTTAAGAAAATGAGAAAGGATCCAAACAAAAGAGACAACAGTTAGAGAGTTAAGAATGATGATAATTCGAAAAAAAAAATCCCTAAATATCCTATTTAATTGGTACACAATCTATATAAAGGAAGGCTTGGGAATTTAGAGTATCCTATCTGTCAGGTTCTATAGCTGGTTAGATTCTTAGTGACAGTGTAAATGTAAAAGCACAGTTATGCACCATATGCCCACATTTGGGTCAAGAATGAACTATAGCAGTCTGCATATTTGATAGTGATCTCATGAGGTCACGATAAAGCTGAAGTATCCCTACCACCTGATGCCCATAGTGTAGTGTCTCATTCACAGGTGTTGATGACTCTCATGTGAACAAACTCCTGTTCTGTGTCTTAGAAAAGCATAGAACAAACAATTGTGTAGCATGTAATATTTGATAATAACTATGCTAGCAATTGATATTTTTGCTGTAAAACACTTTTGATCCTCTGTGTTTTTTTTTTTTTTTTTTTTGCAGAATTTGGGATTGAACTCAGACCCTTGCACTTGTCAGGGTCTTATTCTACTGAGTCGTCTCCCTGGTCCATCTTTGTGCTTATATATAGCACAATTTTCATACTCATTCATTTGTTGATGGACATAAAAAGGTCACTTCCATGACTCAGCTATTGTGACTTGTTGTGCATGTATCACTGTGTAAACTTGGAAGACATGTATCATTTTAGTGTGTTGTCTTTTACCCTTTTGAGACAATATACAGAAATGCCATAATGGGATCAAATGCAATTAATATTTGCAGGTATTTGGATCCTCTCTGTACCAATTTCCATAGTGCTTATACTAGTTTACATTAAATATGTACTAATAAAAACAAATTGTATCCTTATTTTAGTTATAAAAAATCAAAACAGTATAAAATTATACTCAGTGCACTCACTGCATGATGTTTCCACCGTACGACCCCTGAACCACACTTTTCTCACTATCACCATGTCATGAAGTGTCACGTGACTGCTGTGAACTTTATTGGCAAAGGATGTCTGAAATCATTCCTTCAGTTCTGACCTCTTTTTAATTTATCCCATAGTATTTCTGATGTTCTTTTCAGATTTTGTAGCAATTTTTGGATTCATACTACCTATTTTTCGTTTCCCTTTTATTCAACTAAAAGAATAATGCCCATGCCACCACCAGGACCGTGCAGCAAGTGACACTTTCTATTTTATCAAACTGCTAAAATCTAAAAGGTGTAGACATTATAAATGCTGAGCCAAAGATGTTTAAGAAACTTGTTTTACTTCAGTGCATAATTGTAAATCTTCCTTCCAATCTCCTCAGACACTCAGACCTGCAGGGAGATAGTTAACCGCCTCTGGCAGTGGGAAGATGAGGTGGTGTGACTCCCAGTTGCTAAGTGGCTGTGAGGTGTGTAATTTGAACAATAGATGGATTAAAGGGCAGTAGCTATCAAGAGTATCAGCAGATTGAGTGTGCCTACCTAAATGGTTCTTATTCAGTTTCAAAACTGCCTGCCTGAAGATTCATTTTGGGATTTTTTTAAAACATCAAGGTAGCTTGCATTCCAAACGCAAGGAAGGTAGCCATTCTTCTCTAATTCTCTATTGATAAATTAAACATGGTAATTCTGGTAAGTGACCACACACACATAAGGATGGTCAGTTTATAGCATCATGATGTGAATTCCCAGGCTTGTGCTAAGAGTATATAAATAATACCAGCCCACTCATTGATGATTATATTGAAAATTTAAAGAATTTTTTTTTGTTTTATTGAAGTACAAATATCAATGAGACAGTTTTAAGATACCTTGACAAGATGGAGTTGATAAATTAATACATTTCAAACTGTTTTCATAATGTTTTGGTATTCTATAAGGTGCATACATGATATTATACTTACAGACATTATTATACCATATGTCTCTTATCATTAGAGTGTAGCTGTTTGTGTATCTTATTTTTTGTATCTGAATTCCATCAAAGATTCAATAATTAGTACTTTCTACCTTGTTATTTTCCTAGTGGTTGTCCATAGTACTAGAAGCCGACATAATATCCTGTCCAACCACCATTAGTGCAGAAAATTTAAAGAATTAGAGGAATGAGGGAGATAGCTCAGTGCAATAAGTGCTTGCCTGCTAAGAGACAGGTCCTGAGTTCAATCCTTGATGCTGAAAAAAAATAGTGTAAAGTAACATATCCCTAAATTCTTGGCCTGGGAAGTTAGTCATGCCTGGGGAGATAGCTCAGTAGAATAAGCACTTGACCAGCAAGTGCAGGGTACTGAGTTCAATCCCCGGTACCAAAAAAAAAAAAAAAAAAAAAAAAGAATTAGAATGTATTCAGGTTCTATGTCACTGATTATTAGTCCTTCATCCCAACATTCTAATCTTAGAAGAAGTCACTTGTTATCAATATTGTTAACTCAGAGAGAGAGAGAGAGAGAGAGAGAGACAGAGACAGAGACAGAGACAGAGACAGAGGGACAGGGACAGACAGACTGAGTCGTATATAGATTCCAGTTGAACCATGGTTTTCCCCTTCATTTCAACTCCATTGCATTGCTTTTTATGTGGGGGAGGAAATCTAGATTTTGTTGTGGTGCCAAGATCTTTCCACATTATTTCATTTAATCTGTATGAAAAGAAACTAAATCCTAACAAATTAAAGACCCTAGTCATCTGCCTCTAAACCAACTGTTGGTATTTTTGCCTTTTTAAAGTGCATGTGTTTCTCACTATATCTGCTCAAATGTTTTTGTATGTTTTAATGTGGACCTATTTCTATTTCATAAAAGGTAGAAAACACCTGTCAATGCTTTCCTCCCTTAGTGAAGTGTTACCTCTTAACTGCCCACTGGAAAGGAGATGGATCGTGGTTGAGGGGACCTTCAGGAGTGGGATTTCCTGTGGGCTGCCTGGTTCTAGCACAGCAATATATTTCCACAAACTATGAACCTTAAGACAACCAAGCTTGATTCTCTTATATATTATGAGAGTAGACATCAAAATCAAGGTTTTAGCAGGGCCATGTGCCCTCCTTAGACTCTAGGGAAGAGTCTGGAGGTGCTTCTTGTCTAGTAATGGTCAACCAACAATCCTTGTAATTTTTGAAGTTTGTGGCTGCATCACTTTAATCTTTCCCCATCTTCACACAGCTGTCTTTGTTTCCTGTAGTTCTCTTTGGATTTAGAGTTCAGCCTAATCCAACAGAACATAATTTCAACTGAGTTTATTTACAATGATCTTATTGTCAAACACATCAGAACTACCTAGTAGACCTATTTTGGAGAATACTCTTCATAATTCAGTGCTGTTTAACTTTTTTTAACTATATGAATATTTCTATTATGTATACTTTTTCATGGGTGCATTTAAAAGTCTTATAACTAATTCTTTCAAATGAGGCAATTATGTATATGCTCTATAAACCTGTTTATAGAATTCATTTCTCTGAGCACAGCAGTCCAGTTTTCAGTATGTCTTGTGTCTATCTCTAATAAACCCTCCTCATGTACACAATGAACTTGAGATTATCTTGCAAGTTTTTAATATAATACAGTTAAGTTGTAAAATATACAACCAAGAATAAACAGACATTAGCACTTTCTCTTTTTATTTTACATTACTTCAAAGGAAAAAAAATGGTATAAAAATATGGTTAAGCTTTTGTTTATTCTTTTGTCCTCCTCAACTCCCCAAAGATAAATGCCATACTGAAACTACAATAAATTGTCCCAGGCACTGTTGTCCCTTTCTTCAATAAAATCTATACCTGTATAAAATTTAATGATGTAAAATTTATGTCAGTTGTATCCTAATGTGCTATTTCTTTAGCAATTTATTTTCTGATTTTCTTTTGTGGATTTTGGTTGTTTCCACCCTAGAGAAACTAGTATATAGGATATGTGTAAGAATTTTTATCATTGCACTGCATTTTAAAGTAGAAAAGAAACCTGTCAATAAGATAATCATCCCAGGGGAGGTGGCAAAGATAAACCATCTTTCTAACCAATGAAATATAATGCTATCTAACAGCTATAGAATTTATGCTTACATGAAAGGTTTAGAAAAGAAAAAAATATGCAAAACTAATATGCAAAATAATTCAAATTCTCTGAGTTGTAAAGATTGCTCACTTGAAAATATAGATTATGAGTTAAATTCTTTTTTAATGTATTTAGTACAGGGACTATAGGGTCTTACTACACAGATCAGACTCATAGTGATCCTCCTGTTTTCAGCCTCCCAAGCACTGGGATATGAATTAAATTCTTTAAAAAATTCTGCTGTGTCTGCTTCTTCTATCTGAATATATGCAAATCTTCAGCTCACATGTTGAATCTGACAGTCAAGTTATTGGCAGGATGTAGGATTTTGACAGTGTAGTAAATCAACAGGTCTGCAAAACTTCATCCATCTTTTGCATTGACTTTACTAATAAAGGTGAACTATTTTTAATTTTCAAGAAATGTTTCTATTTACCATAGTAACAAAAGGTTATCAGATCTATGATGGACTTTTAAAAGCTAGGCCACCTGTAGCTCTGGGAATATCAATTTATGTTCTGCAAAGGCTTAAGTAATTCATTTGTGTACATTTAGCTCCAACTATCACAGTATTCGAACTGCCATACATAGATGATAGCAAAACATTAACTCTAAGCTATTAAATCTATAGCTGTATTAAGACGATGATGTGTGCCTATTACTACTGTTAATAAATAGTTCATCAATAAAATAATATGGCTTAATATTCTAAATACAGGAGAGATCTGATAGGTAATCATAGTTTGAAATATGTTATTACATAAATATTCAGTGAAACATCACACAGGAAAATAAGTACCTGTGAATTCAGAGAATAATTACGATCTCTTGATCTCTCCAACTCAGTTCACAAGGTGCAGCAACAGTTCTCGGGCTTGCCAGAGTAGACCAGGAGAGCATGGCTGTGGAAAGCTTTTCTTTGGCAGTGCTTACCACAACAGCAAGTGCATAATTATCTGTATGATTACTCAACTAAACATTTTGATCCTTGTCAGATGCTTGGCTGGGTGAGGTGAAAACCATGCTCGGGATATACACAAATCATAAGAAAAGGGAAGTGAGGAGAACACAAGTGCAAAAAACCTCAGTCCAATGGCATCAGTGGCATATCCATAAAAGATCAGATAGTGTCTCATTATTCGCAAAAAATACTGCACTAGAAAATTTGCAAAAACAATGAGGACACTTAATCCAGGCAGTGACAACTAAAATGCTGTCTCAAAATGGCCAGTACACAACACATCTGCTTCCACTTGCAACTGTCCTGACATTGGCAGACTTCACACACTTTCTGGGCACTGAGCCCTGGTGAGCCTCAAATGCTTGCAAACCATCTTCACACAGGCAGTTGCCTCTTCGAACTGGTGAGAGTTGGCATGCGAGTGAGGGCCTCCTCTCCTTCCTTGATATCAGTCACACTTGCCATTTCTGTGAGAAAACTGTTCTCAAGATGCATGACATGGATTTCCTCCCCTGTTAAAACTTGAAGCCTTCATCTTCTGGGGCTCACGTTTGTGATAAGTCTCTGTCTCTATTCAACTGACTATTGTGCCTTCTCAAATACATGTAAGAAGATGTCATTTCCCAAGTGTATAAATGTAATGATTTTTCCTCAAGGCACAAAACTAGTTGCTATTATGTCAAACCTAGTCAAGCACCAAGTTGCTATACTTGTAGTTTTGAATAAGCTGTTCAAGCAACTATAAGGAAAAATGTACCAACTTTGGTTTATGAAACCTCATCTCTGTGGCAGAAGGACCTTCGTTCTCATTTCATAACACCAGAAGTCAGTGAATGTGAAAGCCTAAGCACAAGCCCCTGATAGCAGCTCTCAGAACAAATCAGGATGTTCCCTTATTTTTTTTCTCAAACTTTTGCACATTTTGGGGGTATAGATAATTGACAATTGATGACATTTTTAGGTTCATGGTTGAATTAGATAAAATTTGTGAAAAAGAAAATTTTATTTTTCTATCAAGTACTTAATTTTTCCACAAATTAAAGTACTTGCTACTTTGAATATAATAACCATTGTCGCTCTCCTACAATCATATTTTGAAATTTTATATGACTGTTTTCATTATTTTTCATTAAAATAAAACTAACTAACTAAATATGTTACCCAAGATGTCTGCATTTCAGTGTGCACTAAAATGTTTACAGTAGCTTATAATGGATAGGTCTTTGCTTTAATAACCTCTTCAGTCATAATCATGATTTACTTCTTAGGAAATTCTTGGTCATGAATACTTTATTTTTATATATGTGTTATATGTGATATAACTTTTTAGATTTATATGGAAGTTTGGCAAACTGCTGTCGAGAATCTTTGAACCCTGAGGATCTTGAGGGCTAATGGTACAAGGTCCTGTTTCTCAGGCAGAGGGAAAAAAGCAAAACATAGCACCTTCTAGATCAAAAGGTATTTGAGACCTTTTTAAAATTATTTTATTTTTTATTTTATCTATTCTGCACAGGGTCTCACTATGCAGCTCTGACTTATAGTGATCTGTCTGTTTTCAGCCTCCCCGGTGCTGGGATTACAGACACGCATCACCACACCCTGTCTCTGTAGAGGGCTCAGTGTGCGTGGGGGTGAGGCCAGAGTGGTATGTGGTACTGGATCAATAAGGGTCCCTGAGCTTACCTGTCCAGGTGCTTAATCGCTAAGCTATCTCTCTGGCCCTTGAAATCTTAAAAAAACTGAGCAAATAAAGCAAACACATTTTTGCTCTGGCTGCAGCAGAAGATAAAGAAAAGCAGGTAGGTGACAGGCCAAGAGCAACCAAATATGGACAGTTGTGTATAGTAAGTAAGGCTAAGAATTATGACTTTTATATTATTATTTTATTTTTTAAAAAATATATTTGATTTTTACAGGGTCTCACTACACAGCTTGGACCATACTTCTCCTGTTTTCTGCCTCCCCAGTGCTGGGCTTACAGGTATGTGCCATCACACTCGGATTCTGTGGGAGGCTCAGCCTGCCTGCCCAAGGGGATGGGCTGGCGTGCCATGTGATGCTAGGGATCAAACTGTCATTCCTGCAATTGTGTAAGCTTGCCTAAGCAGGCGCTTCAGTTCACTGAGCTATCTTGCTGGTCCCTGAATTTCTATTTTAACATAAATCTATTTGGAGCCATGTTTGAATTCTACATGTTACGTGCTAAAGTGACCCGCACTGATGTATCTTTTAAAATGGCTACCTCTTTTCAAAATTTTGAATTATTGTTATTTAGGTAAATAACTCCTTGCAACTGAGCCACTAAGCATCTCAAGGTCAAGAATAGGTTTTGATTAATTCCCGGATTTTCCACTCATAACTATTCATGAGAAAATTATGACCATGAGTAAACATCTATCATATGTATGCAACAATGAATAGATTATGGAATGAATAATTGAAACAGGGATAGAAGTTTTATATGGAGAGAGTTAAAATGCATATTGGACCAGTTCTGGCCACATCTATAATATGAATTGGAAGAAAGGGTTTCTAAATTAGTTGTATTTATGACTTACTGGTAGCAGTAAGATTAATACGTGAAATAATTCTCCCATGGAAGTTATTTTCTATATCTTATTTTAATTTTCTTGTTTTACTTAAATAATATTTTGTTGATTAGAATACATTTAAACAGCAGAGTAATTTATTAAATTACATCTTCATAGAGAGGTTAAATTATAGTAATTATACATTTATAGTGCACAATAAAACATAAATAAGATGGTACTATGAAGAACAAGACTGGAAAGTGATTGTCTAATGAGATCTTATACAATTGAAATATTTAGTACTATTGATTTGAGCTCAAATATTATTAAAAATAAAATATGGAGTAATTGGGTTTTTTAATTCTTCAAATCTATTTTCTCTCCCTAAATGTTTTCCAAATGTATAAAATGAAATTTAAAAGATTAAGAAAAGAAACAAAAAATTTCCTTTACATTTATCAACTGTTATATAACAGTTTTCTCACTACATTTTCTAATGTGAATAATAGCCTCATATTATTATAACCTTTACTTTTCACTGACAGAAAAAAATTGTATAGCAGATAATTCACAAGTACATCTCTGTGATGGTGTGCCCATTAGTAAGGGATCTATTCAGGCAAGTGACTTTAGCAGCCTTCCATGTGCTTTGCAGCCATATGTCCTTGTCATTCTCCACCAAAAGATGGAACAGTCTCTTCTCATTTCTTGAGCTTGGGCAGGCCTGGGACTGCTGTGGTCAAGGGTGTGTGGGAAATGGATCTGCCATGCAAAAGTGCATTTGCCCTTTTTTTATGTGGTGACTTCTGCTTCCTGATTTTTGAAATGATCAGTCTTGGAGTTCATCCTTTACCTTGAATGTTAGTGTTCCTTTAATAGTGCTGTTACATGTATGTGTTTGTATAATGCCAGTCCCTCAAAAGGAATGCTCGCTCATTATTTATTGACTCATTATTTATTGAATCAATGAAATAATTCCTATAAGGGAAAATCTCAGCTGACTTGAGATCAGCTCTAGTTTAAGGACCAAAATCAATTTAAACTTAAAACCTAGGTTGGACCTCTTTTTCTGACTCAAAAATCCCCCATAAGATAAGATGGAGACATAAAAACCAACTAACTTACAAAGACGGATTCCATTTTTAGATCCAACTTCTTTTAACATTTAATAAAGAGAAGGAGCTAAGCCCTAAAGAAGTTTTTCTATTTAGCTAGATATTCATGGAATCCTTAAAGATAAAAGCAATCAACAGTAGAGGTATAAATTGCTTAGAGTGTATGAAACTGCCGACTTAGTTGCATATCGCTATCTTAACAAGTTTACCAACAATAAATAACCTACATTTTAATGAAAATATAAATAAGAAGTTTATAACAATAAAAATTTGGCAGAGTTCAATTCCCAGGCCTGCCATGCCAGACCCGCCCCATGGGTGCGCTGAGAAGTGATCAAGACTGGCTGTGGTGGCTTTCATAGCACTTGGGAAGCTAGAAGTCTTCCTCATAGGAGGATCACTATGAGTCCCATCTACATGGTAAGACACTGTAGAACCTGTAGACCCTGTAGATCCTGTCCTAAAATACAAAAAAAGATCAAAAGTAAAATTAAAAAAAAACAAACTTGGCAAATGGAGTTCCATCAAACTAAAGCCTTCTTATTACTAGTAGTATGGAGAACATTATGGAAGTTCCTCAAAATACTAAAAACAGAATTAACATACAATCCAGCTGTTCTACTACTGAATACCTATATCTCTATATCTATATCTATCTATCTATCTATCTATCTATCATCTATCTATCTATCTGTCTGTCTTAGTTACTTTTCTCTTGTTGCTGAGACAAAATTCTCAACACTCAAGATTAAAGGAGGAAAAGATTGTTTGGATCACAGTTTGCAGAGGTTCAGTGTATAATTCGTTCATTCCAAGTCAGGGTGACATGACAGAAGTTCAACCATTTATGGTAGTAGTAGATACCAAAAGCAACAAGATAGCAGGGAGAGAGAGCCTCTTCCAACTCTTGTACTGTATACAGGCTTTACACCCCAAGGCAGGTGTAGCATTTACACCTCTAATCTCTGCTAGACCATGAATTAATCACAAATTCTAGATTCAGCAGCTTCTGAAAATCCTGCCCTCCATGACCTCATGTGGCTTTGGTGGGACATATCAACATAAACCACAACAATATCCAAATGAAAATGAAATTATTTTATTGAAGATACACTTATATTCTACTCTCATGTTTATTGCAGCACTAATCATAATGGAAAGGTCTAGAATCAATGGAATTGTCCAATAACGTGCCAGAAAGCACCTGTAAGCTACTAAAGAAAGTGTGCTTTGTATGCACAATGCACTATAATTTAACCATAAAAAAGGGATGAAAACCTACCATTTGCAGCAATGCAAATGAAATTGGAGGACATTATTTAAGATAAATAAGCTAAGTGCATAAAGATATATGACATATATTCTCACTCATATATCAAAGCTTAAAATCTGAATTTCATAGCCATAGAAAATGAATAATGGTTTTTAATGGTGAGAAATGGTAAGGGGAAGAAGAACAAAAGAACTTTGGATACCTGGTAACAAAATACAATTAGAAAGGAAAAATAAGTTCTAGTATTCCACAGCATAGTTCTATGACTTGACTTCACATAAAATTATAATACATTTTATAAAGAAATAGAACAAAGGAGCTCAAAGCTTAAGCACACACAAATAAAACATCAAGGGGATATTCATTGCCACAATTTGATTATATGTTCATTGAATTGTTACACTGTAGCTCATAAATAAGTAGAATTGTCCAAGAGTTAATCTCAGAAACAGAGAAGAGTAAGAGAAGGGAAGATGTGGAGAGTTTGGGCAGTAAATAGTTATAAGGTCACACTTGGAGAAAAAGGATGCGATCTGGTGCTGTACTATATAATAAAGTGGCCATGATTATTAATGATACGCTATGTATTTCAATTAAGCTCTAAGAGAGAATTTTTAAAGTAATGATAAATATTTAAGAAGGATGGATATACTGGTTACTCTTGTCATTGTAAAATGTATATGCATATCAAAACATCACAGAATACAGTATTAATTTGTAGAAATATGAACTAAATATGCACAATGATATACTCAGGAAAACATTTTGTGTCTGGTGCAGAAAAGCAAACTGTGTCCCCCAGTGTTAGGGTGAGGCTGCCAAGTTCCAGGCAGAGGGAGATCAAGTTGTTGAGCTCAAGCCAGCATGAAGTGCTGTTCAAGGCAGCAGAAAACACATGGAGTGTGACAAGCTGAACAGTTTGGATTCCAGCCTCACAACCAGGCACCAGACTTTAGTTTTAAAGGTGAAGGCTTGCTGGGATTACCTACTACACTACTGTAAAGCTACACCTAGCTTGCTGGGATTAGGCAATATGGGTCTTGACCCTGTCTGCCCACTTTGTCTACCAGTGACAGCGGAAATGCAGCTTGAAGTGGACATTTGTTTCTTATTTTGTTCTACAGCCTTGCTTCTAGTCTCCTATTTTTTTTTTATTTTTCTCCCTAATGCTTTTTAAATTTTCTCCCCTGAGGGTAAAGTTACCATCATTATGGCTTATTTGCTGCGTACAATTTTCTGTTTTGTTTTAAATTTTATTATATAACTAAAAATCTAGTTCATATGGTTGAAAGTAGTAAATTAATAATTTCCACTGTTTTACATTGTCTAGCTTGTGTTTGAGGTGAATGCTGTTGCTTGTTGAACTGCGCTAGCTAAGGCAACATAACTATTCCAGTCATTTTTTTTCCTGGTATGTCAAGACTGTGGTTGCCCAAGGGTCATAAACAATGCCACAATCCAGTCCCAAAGAGCCAGCGTCTGGGCCAAGTAGATACTTTATTCATTTCCACTAAGTTGAAAAGGTAAAATCTTGTAAAAGACTCAAAACCCAAAAGCCAGTTACACCTGGAAGACATCTCTGATCAGTACTCATTTCCTAAGTGTTCTGTCCACTAGCAATACAGTTAGCAATTTCTAAGCATCGACCCAGGAAATAAACTTAAAACAATGACAGAAAATAAATGTACACTTAACCAAGATACAATCCTAGACCCCCGGCTCACAAAGGCAAACCCAGGGGTCAATGAGGTAGAAGAAGTGACTCATCCAACTGGCATCTCTAGAGAGGTAACAGTAAAAGTATCAAAACAGATGAATGAAGTTCTAGAAAAAATCAAATCGCAAATAATTTCTCAGATAACTACAGAAGTAATGACCAAAATGAAAGACATGCTCACTGATTCTAGAGAAGATACAGATAGAAAAATAGAATAACTTAGGAAAATGAAGAAAAACTACAAATGGCCAACATAGGAAAGCAACAGAATTCATGAAACAGATTCAACAGATGTCTAGAAGATTAAAATTCCATTTCAGGTATACACAGCAGAATGAGTCACTGTGAGGACAGTATAGAAAAGGATTGTAGTTAGTGATTATGAAAAGAAAGGTATCTTAAAAATAGCAAAAGATCATGAAAAAATCATTCCAACATCTTCTAGATAATACAAACAAGAATAACATAAGATTAATCAAAGTAAATTAAAAAGCAAGAGATAGGGCAAATGCGGCATATAGAACTCCAACTAGGTATGATAAAAAACAAATCTATACCAAGGCATATGATGGTCAAGATTCCTGAAATTTAACATATGAACAGAATATCAAAAGCTGTTAGAGAAAAGAAACAAATTGCATAAAAAGGAAAGCCCATTAGAATCACAGCAGACTTCTCAACTCAGTCAAGTCAAGGACAGCCTATGTTGAAATATTTCAAGACCTAAAAGAAAACAACCTCCAACTAAGATTAATGCATCCCACAAAACTATCCTTCAACATTGATTGAGAAACAAGATACTTCCATGACAAAGAACATCTGAGGAAATTCATAAACACCAAAAAAAAAAAAAAAAAAAAAACCTCCAAAATATTCTGAAGGACATCCTAGAAAGAGATACCAATGCATCAAATTACCACATATAACGAAGTTCAAAGCAGAAGTACCAAGATGCTGTTCTAACTACTAAGTAAAAGTGTGACTTGAACATAATGACTCCAAGAGGAATATGTGTGTTCATATCAAAGTAGAGGTATAGTAAAGAAAAGGAAATGGTTTTGGTCCAGGGTTACACTTATGAGAGCCTTGGGGCCACAGAAAAACAATATCCAAACCATAGCACTTGGCACTGACTAGTCATGACTGCACTTAGGAACCAAGAATCTCCAAAGCCCATAAGCAGCTTGCGAAAACTAAAAGTACTTTTAATTTAAAAAGTAAAAGTACTTTCAATTTTAGAAGTATATACCGCAATGGATTGGGTCCAAAGCCCTGTGATTAAAATATACTTTCTGGGACTGGTAAGATGACTCAGCAAACTAAGCACCTGCTTAGGCAAGCACAGGGACCAAGATTCAATCCTGAGTACCGCATGTCATGTCGGGCCCACTCCCAGACACGCTGAGCTGGCCACAGAGTCTGGGTGTGGTGGGGCATGCTTGAAATCCCTGTGCTGAGGAGGCTGAAAACAGGAGGATCATTATGAATCTAAGCTCTGTAATTAAACCCTGTACCAAATACATTAAAATAAAATAAAAATAATGGTAACTTTCTGAAGTTATTTAAGAAGTTGTCTTCATCATATCATTTTACTTATTTCCCAGATAAGCTATAGGTTATTCTTTTGTTTGTGGTGAAAGTTACTAAGCATTTTCAATAGTTACCATCAGTAGTTCAAATTAATTATGGTAACACAAATTATTTTTTTAAACTGAGTCTAACAGTGGGTCTAATTTGATATCAACTGTGCCATGATGGTCAGACACTGAAGGCTTGATCCATAGCACAGTGTACTAGGAAGAGACGACAGAACCTCTAAAAGTGTGACCTAGAGCGAGGGAGTCCTGTCATGGGGGCCATGCCGTGAAGTGGATATTGGGATTGCTCCACCTTCCAGTCTCTGCCTTTGCTTTCTGGCCATGAGGAGATGAGTGGCTTCTGCTACTCCATCTTCCTGCCACACTGTGCTATCTCGACACAGGCCCACAATATGATAGAGCCCCAGGGACAGAAATATCAGAACTATGAGCCAAACATGACCTTTTTCTTTTTGAGTTATCTCAGCTGTGTTTCATGGTAAAGAAAACTAACAC
>PVKA01011455.1:0-60902 GCA_004027165.1 Ctenomys sociabilis
AAGTTCAAATCCTAATATCATAAAACTGGGATAGACACACAGACACACACAGACACACAGACACACACACACACACACACACACACACACACACAAATTAAGTAGAGGCTTGTGAAACTTAGGGAGGGAATAACTTAATTCCTTAAATTATTTAATTCAGTGATCCTCCTGCCTCAACCTCCTGAGAGCTGAAATTACAGGTATACAGCACCATACCTAGCCTTTAAATTACTTCAAAAATGTTTATGTTTTCTTTTTCCCCTTGTTCTGCTGGAGAGAAAAATCCATAGCATTCATCAGATTATCAAGGGGGGAATAATGTTGGGGCTATTGAGGCCATTGGAGATGGAGCTAGCTCCTTCAACTTCATGAACCCAAGTAGACAGAACAGGATAGTAAGCTCTTTCAATTCTTTTCATGGCTGACTACTCTTGTTTTGCTTTTAAATCTGCTTGAACCTTGCATCCCATTTAACTCTTCTTCCTCCCAACAAGTCTTTCCCCTGCCCCCAAGTCTTGCTATGTAGTTCAGGTTGGCCTTGAACTTGCTGTGTAGCTGAAGCTGGCCTCAAACTCACTCATGTGGTCCTTCTGCCTCTGACTCCCACATTACCAGCAAATGCTACTAGACTCAGCTCTTTAGCCTGTCTCTCTTTTATTTTTTTATTTATTTTTGGACTAGAAATTGAATTCAGGACCTTTCACTTGTCAAGCAGATGCTGTGCCACTGAGCTCAATCCCTGGCCCTAACCTGTCTCTTTTTAAGCAGAAAACATATCTTGTTTCCTAGTTAGAGGTTGTCAATAAATCACCTCTCAAAGGGGTGGTAGGAAAAGAAAGACAAAAGCATCTGTGGAGAAGGCCCCAGGAACAACTCATGTGTGACAGCCTCAGAGTGGGGCTACCCTCCCACATACTGAAGACATGATTACGATGGCATTAAAAGGCTACCTGCAGTAAGAGTATGTAAAGCAGAAACAATGAAGTTAGATCCAGGGGTTTGGAAGTACCTCTGAAGCTCCAGTAAATCTGAAACTGAAACCTGACCTTGCCAAACAGCTATCCCTAAACAGGTGACCTGCAGCATGCTAAAGAGAATACCAGAGGACGGAGGACCCTCAGATCTGCCCCTGGTGTGAGGCTTCCAGAGGTCCTATTTGCTGTTTGCTGTCCTGGGTTGGGTGCCCAGGGCCTCATGTACACCACAAAGTGCTCTACCCCTGAGCCACACCACCAGCCAGCCCAGCTTCTTGCTCATAAAGGAGATCCTGAGAGAATTCAGATCAGACCAGTCTAGTTCTTGTAGGCTCACAATGGAGCTTAGCACAAGAAGGATGCAGACCAAGCGGTCAACCAAAAGAGGATGAGAGAGGCAGGGACTGTGCCTTCCTGCAAGCAGAGGTTTAGGAAGAGATGACATGGGGATGCTATGACACAGCAAGTTTCCAGTGCTGATGACTTTCTCAGCAGCCCAAGGCAGCCCGGGGGGCCTTGAGGCCTAGTAGAGTGGAGGGGAGAGAAGAAAGAGCCCTGCTTCCCCTTCTAGAGATGGGGAGACCCCCAGAATGCTGCTTTCTGGCAGAAGAAACCTTTTGTAAACTCTTCTTGGAATGCTGGCACCCAGATGCAAGTCATTTGGGAAAGGAAGCTGTCATACCACCCTGGACCATGTTTATGGATTACCTCTGTATTTGGTAATGGCAGAAAATATTTAGTGAATAAGCAAAAAATTCAGAGTAGACAGTAAATAACATGGGTTAGAGCCTCAGTTGTATGATCTTGGTCAAAATCACTTAACCTGGTTCTTGGTTTATAAAACAAAGAGATTGTTCTATGGTATATATTTTGATTCTTTGCAGCATGCTACTTATTACATCTAAATTTAAAGATTAACTCATCCATGGATTATTCAGACATAATTAGAAGAGATTAGCCTTCGAGAGCAAGAAAATCACCCCTTTCCAATGTTATTTTCCTAGACTTCTTTACAACACAATTAAAATACCAATGTATGGGAGGAGGAGGGACACTTAAAAATCTTGGAATTAACAGAACCCTATTACCCCAAGACACATGCTGTAAACTTCAGATCCCTATATCTATGAGGAGAAGTTTAAAAGAAATTAGACATGGCCTATGCAACAGCCCAACAGCCCCCATCCTCACTTTACATGGTGGGAAACAGAGGACTCTAATCCATTTACTTATAGTTGTTTATACTCTCAAGGTATAAACAACTTTAAAGTATCCACAGGACAATCACTTAATTAATAGAGCAAACAGGTCTGTGGGATAACTGTCAGAAGGTTCTCCAGGGGGAGAATGCTTCTGTTCTGTCACAAGCCCAGAGTTTCCCTCTAAGATTTCTGGCAGCTTCCTACATTTGGCTCCCGTGGTGTCCAAGCGTTAGCCAGGTGGTTCAGCTCCTCCTTTCCTCAGAAATCAGACAGCCCTAGAGTTTCAAAATTCTCTGCCAAGTGCTGAACTGAATTCTATGGTAAGAACCACAGATTGACTCTGAGGCTCAGAAGGGGAGCTAAGCAAACTCTCAGTAGCAACGGACCTTGTTGGGTAATGAAAAGTGTGTGCATTTAGCATTTGATGCTTTGCCCTCAAATAAATAAATAAATAAATAAACCTAAAGCTTTATCCTATCTGCCCTATGCTGAAATCGCTGTGTAAAGTAACTGGGCCTAGCGGAAGGCCCTCTTCACATTGTACCTCTAAGGGATCTCTGGAGCCCAGAAATAGCCCAGGAAGTGGCAGTGGAGAAGGAACCCTGAGTCTCACTGAGTAAGTCCCAAACTCAGTGGACTGTCCTGGAAGCTTCCAAACCCCTAAGTCCTGCTTAGGGGCCAGGCCCAGAGGTGGAAAGCAGGCCCACTTCAGGTGCTACTGTCTCCCTATATCATCTGTGATGGGTAGCATTCTTTGCCAAGGGCTAAGCCTTCTAGGATGACACCCCCCAGTGTTGGCGCCCTACCTTCCCCCGGTAAGTAATGTGTGGCGGCCCCTGGGGTTGTCTACACAAAGAGGCCAGGAGCTGAGTCTCTTTGCACTCACCTGGAACTGCTGAGCTCATTTGTCCAAGCTCTTCTGCTTCTGTGACCTCTCAGGACAGTCACCCCCCCAGGCAGAACTCCAGATAGAGGACAAGCTGACTACCTGGAAGGGCAAAATGGACACTGTTACTGAGCTGGCTAGGAAGGAGCAGAAGAGAAGCTGAGGGGCTGGAACATTTTGCAGGAAATCAAGGCTTGGGAAGGCCAGAGGAAAGGGAAAGGGCAGAGGGGTTGCATGTAGGAGAAGAGCTGCCAAGACAGGATGCTGATCTAAGAGGAGAACTTCTCCTACCCGCCCCCCATGAGAATTCCTGGGGCAGAGAAAAGGGTCTCAGGATCTGAGTTTGCAAAGTTTGCCTACAACTTAAATCAATCCTTGCCTTTGTCTCCAATCTGAGCTAGAGGAGGCAGAGGGGTTTAAAGCAACCACAGGTGTTGGAAGGGACAACTGGATGGGTAGGGGGCTGTCTCCAGAACATGAGAATGGGGGAGGAGAGGTTGTGGTGTGGGGGTGCAGCTGGGGTACAGCCAAAGCAGGCCAGAGAAAGTGGGCATGCAGGACTGTACTGCCTGGCTGGACCACCTGCTCCCCCTCTGCCCACAGGTGACCTGGAGCTTGGAGGGGGGCTTCTGTGGCCCCTTTCACCTCTTCAAGTCTCCAGAGACACCACTCAGCTTGATTTTTAATACAGGCAGAACTTCAGCCACTTGGCTTGGCCTGGAGGACCAGGTTACCAAGCAGCTTTCCCAATACTTCGTATCCCCCTGGGGAGAAGTAGACTGGAGTGGGGAGGGGTCCCCAGGATGCTGCCTCTCCTACAGGATCCCCAGAGGTTGGCACCACACACCCTCAAATGCAAGTTTACATCAGACCCCTGGTTCACGAGGTGAGGTGGCTTTTGCAGATATGAGAGTGCTTTGGCAGTCTGGGGGCTCACTGGGGATCAGTGTCCACACCCACCCCAAGGCCCTTGGTGTTCCTTCAGCAAAGGCAAATCCGGGAGCAAAGGGGGCGATCAGCTCTTGTTGGCCTCAGGGTGACATAGGAAGAAGAGAAGACACAAGAAGCTACAGAAAGAGCGTATTGTTCACTCATGGAGAAAGAAAAGGGGAAGGGGTCCTCCGATCCCATCACAATGAGAGACCCCTCTCCACGAGGCCCTAGCCTCAACCTTAAGCGAGCAGCCCCGCGGCCGCGGAGCGCCCGGCCGCACGGCAGCAGCCTCGCAGTACCAGCCACTTCCTGCAGCCAGCAACAGTTGTCTGGCTGAGGCGAGGCAAGGCGAGGGCTCGCTCTAGTGCCGCACGAAGCCGGCTCTGGCTGGGCACTCCTGGGCTCTGGAGACCCAGCCCCACACCTAGCCTGAGTAGGAGAGGAGAGGGGGCAAGGGGCTCAGGAACCGCGGAGCAGCCTGCGCTTGGGTCCTTCCAGTCCTTCGGCACAAGCTCACTTGTCTTGGGTCACCTCTGTCCCAAATCTGGGGAAGGTTGTGGCTTTTGGAGACACAAGGGTTTTCTGGCAGGGGAAAGGAGGGGGGATGTAAGAAGCAAAAGACCAAAGAGGAGTGGAAGGGACACAGGGGGAAGCTATTTTTATTCCAACGTGGCTCTTTCCACCTCTCTTTCCGCAGAGCTATCGCTCCACAGACGGCCCCAGGTGAGAGGAAGGAGGAAAATCCCCTAGAGCTTTTCCTTTTCCTCCTTCTCCTGTGCAGATCTTAGGAAACCTTTTACTCTTTCAGAAAGTGCCTTCGGGAAGAGAAAGTCTCCTTTATCTAGGGAGGGGGGCTCTGATTTATCCCTGGAGCTTGCAGTCCTCGCCTTCGGTGCCTTCTTATGGGTCATGAAAGCTCAGCTCGCCTCTGTCCAGCGCTCTCACACTCCAGAACCTTTTCCTGGTTCTGGAGAGGAGAGAGTCTGGTGTGGAGAAACCCACAGGGAAAGGAAGGTGGCTGTTTTGTTTGTTGGAAGAACAGTGGTTGGGATGCGGGGGAACTCAGGCCCTCCCAGAAAAGGCGAAGCTTCACAGCCCTCGGGGCTTGGACCTTCTCCTCTCTGGACCTGTCCTCTGTCCATCCCCGTGCCTGTGGGCGCTCAAGTATGTCTGCGTGTCCTTCCGGCCGGTCCCTAAGGGCAAGGGCGCTGGCAGGGTTTCTAGCTGGCGAAGGGCACGGGGCGCAAAACGTGTGGAAGGCCTGGGTTGTGCCACTTGTAACCGAGGTGGTCACGACTGCAATGAGCCGAGGGGGAGCGAGGGGGGCCTACGGGTGCTACCTACTCCTGCAGCTCGGCCTCCCTCCCCAGGACCAGGCGCCTCGAGAGGCCAGGCTGGGGCTGCTTTTCCTCCTAAGCTGCAGAGTCGGGCACAACTGCAGCTCCAAATCGCCTTCCGGGCGGGGTTTCCCTGCTGTGCGCCCGAGTTACTCCCTTCGGAGACACTTAGTTTTGAAAAAGGGGAGATAGGGAGGCGGATTCGAGCTTGCAAAATGCCCCAAAACAGAGTGAGAGCGGGCTCGGGAGGAAGACTGGGGCGAGGGGGTTGTGCCTGGGTGTTTTCCCTCTTTTTCAGAGCTACCAGATTCACCGGCTTGCCTCTCCGCTTGTGCGGGTGCTGCGCCCCCGACAGAGGATGGCTAGGGCCTCCTGCCCCTCCCTCAAGGGCTTCCCCACCCCCCACATTGCAGCGTCTGCTCCATCGGGGTCAAAATACGACTGTAAAATGTCTTAAACTGATTCATATTCCTGGGACCGAGTTGGTCCTAGGATCGGGTCCTTCCCGACCCTTGCAGTGTGTGAGTGGGGTCATTCGGGATATGGGCAAGGGGTTGGGGGGAAGACGCAACTTCTGTAAACTTTTATTGCATTTTAGCTTCTTCCCACTTGTCCGTATATACACGCACCCCACCCGTTCCACTTGCCCCCTGTGATACAAAGTCAATTAAAAAGTTGGGGGCGGGGGACCCACTCTCAGGGATAGTGGGTGACCCGAGACTCGGGGAGCACAGAAAGGACCAGAGGAAGAGGACTGGTTCTTCCGTGGAAAGCGGGGGCTAGGGATGCCGGGGAGCAGTCTCAGACGGAGCCGCTTCGGGCAGGTGCGGGCTTCGGCGGTCGCTCGCTCGCTGGTGGCTGCGGTGTTCTCGACGAGAGCGCCCCCCGCGAATGCTTTTTGGGGTAAGGGCTTCCGGCTATTGAGTTATGTACAGCAAGCCCAGACCGCAAAAAGATTCGCGAAGGGCAGAGTCTGCCGGCTTCTCCGCTCCGTCGCCGCCGCCGCCGCCGCCTCCAGCCCTGGCTGTCTCCGAACCCCGGCGCCCAGCGCGCTCAACCGCGCTCCGCTCCCCGCCCTGCGCGCGCCCCCGGCCGGGCCCTCTCCTTCTCCGGGCAGCCCTTGAGACCCCAACTCAGCCCCGCGGAGCCAAGGAGGAGTGCGGAGAGCCAGTAGGGGAGCTCGGAGGGGGGGGACCCGGGATCCCGGAGCCCAGCCTCCACCCCTCTCCCGTCGCCCCAGCGCCTTGAGCCTCCCTTGCCTGTCTGTCCTATCACCCCACTACCCTATCGGGCTTCTTGCTAGCCCTGGCTGCAAGGTCGCGGATCTCCGAACAGGTACTGTTCGGATTCCCCCCCAATCCCCTCTCAACCCTCCTAGTCCCCCAGCAGAGGTTCCAGCCGTGACTACAGGCGCTGCGTAAAGAGAAAAACTCCCCCAGAGCACTAAATAAATACAGACGAGGCCGCCAGCTCATTGGTGTGGACTAAAATCGTCACCCACCAATCAGAAGACAGCTCACATTTCCTTTTTTTTTTTTTTTTTTCAGAAGGGGGAGGGAGAAGAAATATTTCCATTTCTAATTATTCAACAAAACCGAGACTGGAACACGTTAAAATATTGTTGTTGCGAAGAAAGCTGTGTGGGACCCCCACCCACCCACCCACATCTCGTTCCAGGCTAGGCGAGGAGATGGCGCCATACACTAGGAAAGATGGGTTCCAGAGAGAGACCTCTTCCAACGGGACCCAAGCCAGAAGGGCCAGACGGAAAAATGACAGGCAAAGATGAACATAAACCCAAACTCTACTCTAGCCGCCTTATTTCTAGAAAATGTGAATGTCTCCCCAACCCAAGTTTTGAATGTTCAGTAAGAGTGAAGCTAACCCCCCCCCCCCCAACTTTTCCAGACGTCGGGTGTCCAGCGGCCCATTTGCCTCGGGTGCCCTCCTATCGCTGCAGCACCCCCTCCCTACCCATTCTGCAGAATGTTGGGGAATCACCATGGAGCAAGCCCGTGGTGCACAGCCAGCTCCCCCCATGGCGGGAGAGTCCAGGTCTGCAGACCCGAGGAGAGGGAGGGGATGGGAGCGAGGATGGTACCCTCATACGTTACCCCCTCCACCTCCTCGCTTTCCCCTTCTGTCCTCCAGGCCTCCCCTCACTCCTCCACCCAAACTTTGAAGGTTTGCTCTTCTTTACAGCACAGCGCACCCCTTCCCTGCCCTCCCTCACCCCACCTCTTAGATGTCTAAAGATGTGTGTAAAGGGTCCTCGGACTGCTTCTCTCCCCAGTCTTGCAGTGGGAAAATCCTAATCCTGGGTGGGGTGCTGCAAATACTGCAAGAACTTGGGGGGGAAAGTTGCCTCTTTTTTTTTTGTCACCCTCGAATCGACGTGCGGCTTAGTGCGCGCGCGCACACACACACACACACACACACACACACACACACACACACACACACACGCCCTTGCCCAGCTTGCCCAGAAAGAGACGGGGTGGGGTGGGGGAGAGAGAGTGGAGTTGCCTTCCACTCGTCCCTGTCGGCCCACCCCCTCCGCCCATCCATCACCCGTCTTCAGCTCTGCGACCCACCCACTGCAGCCCCTCAGCGCTGCTACGACCGCCAGACGCACGCACACACCCTCCGCGCGCCAGCGCGCCCGCCCGCCGGGTCCAGGGCACCCAGGCCGTTGGGGGAAAAAGTTCTGTCCAGCCCGTCCGTGAGCCTAAAGGACCACCAGGAGGCCGGGACTCCAAGCCCCCTACTCCTTACCTGGGTCCCGGAGGCCATGGAGCGCGCCGGTCCCATCTGCGCCGCAGCCGGCTGGAAGGAGCCCTCCTGGGCCGGCCTGCTCCCCTCCTGCCCCTCCCTGCCCCCCACTGGTGTTTGCCCAGCGGCAAGCGGGCTCTTGCAGGTAAGTATATAAGTTACTGTACTGTGTGGGAGGGTCACGATCTTGGTAATTGCTGCTTCCCCAGCTTAACCCCTGCGCTCCTGCCTCCCTCCAACTTGTTGAAGACTCGTCGGGCAGCGGGCGAGCGAGCGAGCGCGCCCAGGAGCGCGAGGCGGGAGGGGAGAGAGGTGCTCCGGACAGCGAGGGGATGCGCGGTTTCGAGCAACGAAGTTCGGATGTCCCCCTGGCAGCGGTTTTCATTGGATAGGTCTTCCCCCCACCCTCGTCACCCCTTGGCTTTGCAACCCCCCCGCTCCGTCTCCCATGTAGGGGACGTCTCCAGGCGAAGTCACGATTCCTTCTCAGTTCGGAATGAACTGTGACTAGAGCCATGACGCAGCCAGCGCGCATTACTCACTTTTTGCAGTCACGACTTGGGAATCCGTGCTGGTTCCAACCCAAATCACACCGCTACTATTGAATTATTTAATAGGGTCCGGCTCAGGGGAAGGGGGTAAACTTGTGCATTGTGTCTTGCAAACAGGAGGAGGAGGGGTGAGCTCAGTGGAGGGAAATAAGTACGGGGGTGGGGGTTGGTCCCCACTGTCCCCTTCAGGACTATTGGAAGCCCCACACCAGCAGCAGGGCTCCACGTGTTGCAAGTGCTTTACTGCACTCTCCTCTCCCTACTCGGACGCTCCCCCCACCGCTATTTCCTTTGCAAATGTGGCAGAATTTGTAAACACAACCACGCAACTTGCAGGACTGAGAGGGGCGAGGCTGAGAAAAGGGAACGCATGGGTCCCATTGAAAGACGAGGAGGCCGAGGTGTGGGCCGAGAGGCTGAGTTGTCGAGACAAAGTGTGGGTTGCAGCCTTATTTGTGTTATTCTTTACCACATCAGGAACGGCCCTTGTTACTATTAGGAGTTGACAAATACTCAGCCTCTACCAGGGGGCCTTTTAGAAAGGAACTTCTTCTGACTTAAAAATAAATCGACCCACCCTCTCCAAGCCCCTAGGGCTTTGACCCAGCCTGGAGGTCAGGTCATTAAAGCCTGGGGCTGTTGTCAGGTAGACAAGGTAGAGTAGCTGGGCTGCCCTTCTGTACCCCCTGCAGCCTGGCTTCACAGGTACTTACCTTCTTCTTTTTTTTTAACCCTATCTATAAAATGTCCCAACATGCACACAAGCCTGCTGCAGATCTGCAGAAGTGTTTCATTTCCCCCACTGTCTACCATCCACCCTTGTGGGCCAGTTTGAGGGCGCACTCTTATTATCCCTGTGAAGAGTTAATCAGTAGGAATGTCTTTGTGTGCGCGTGACACTTATTCCTCTCTCGCCTCTGTTAACCTTCCTCCCTCCTCACCTGTGTGGCTACAGGTTCAGCCAAGTATCTGGAGCTGATCCCAGCGAGTCTCTGGGCCGAGCCCATGACCTGCAGAGGAGTCATGCCCCCCTTAGTAACAAGTGTCAACTTGGGAAACACCCTCCCCAGTATTCCTCAGAGCCAGTATTCGACCCTTGGCTTTGAGGCACCCAGGCGAGGTTCCCAAGCCTAGATTCTCTGCGCATGGCGCTTGCGACTCCTGTGCTTTGGCTTCTAATTCACGCATTCTACCAAGTCATCTAGGGCTCCTCTGACTAGGATGCAAAGGAAATGGGAATAATAAGAAAAAAGATCCGTAATACACATCTCTACACACCTCTTCCGAATTGCGGAATGGGGGCGAGACACCAAGTAGGAGGGGATGAGGGTCCGAAAAAAGCAACCTATAGCCTCTTCTTTTGAGAGTCACCATCGCCAGGGAGAAATCTTTCAAACCCACTGGCGGGAAGGTCTGAGAGCCTGAGAATGGAGACCCAGACAGCCCAGACTGCGGGGAGACACGGCGAGCCCTGGCCTTCGGTTCCTGGAGCGCTGGGCCTTGGCTCATCCTCGAATCTAACACTTCGCTCCCTCTCCTTTAAATTTTTTTTTCCTCTTTCCTTCCCACTCACCCCTCCTTTCCCTAAAGCGCTCACCGAAGTCACGACTATCCCCTTTGAACATCCTTAACTCCTTCCTTTCCGGAGCCCTCTCTAGCATCCAGGGCGGGGCTAACCGCTGCCGGCGCCACCCCCGCCCCCTGGCGCTGGGAACTGAACTCGCAGAGGGACGAGGATTTTTCAGCACCAGGCTCCCGTGGACAGCTACCGAGCCCTGGGCCGGATGAGGCTATCGGTCCTGATTCCCAGCCAGAGCCAGCCCGGAGGTTTGTGAAAGGAACAGGCATTTTCCACTCTCTTTACGTCCCCAACCCCATGCAATTTTGATCTATATTGCACTGCCTTCATTAATGGCGCGGAGAGATGGTCCATTAAGTCGTGTCTGGCCACCCTTTAACACAGAGAAAACGAGGAGGGGAGGGGCAGCAGGGAGAACAGCTCAACAGCGCCGACCCATAACGATAGAGTTGCAGCCGCTATTGATTCAGAGATTTGTCCGGGTGATCCCCGGCTCTGCAAGAATTCCCTCTCTCCGTTCCTGTGCATGCAGCCCCAAACTCATTATACCCTCACCTCTGCTTAATCTCTTTCTCTTCTTTAGAAAGGGGGAAAAACACAGCAACCCCCCAAAAGCAAAAAAACCAAAAACCACCCAAAACAGTAGAACATGCACAAAGTAAGCATCAGCTCATACTTACAGTCTGCGGCATGCACATGACATAATATTACTTACCTAAACGGGAACTCCTTAAGAGAGAGAAAGAGAAATATAGGGGGAGGGAACAGAAAGTGGATGAAGAGAGGAGAGAGGAAAGGAAAAATCCAACAATTAATTTCCAGACATAGTTGGGGGGTGGGGAATGCGGTGGTGTCCAGGTTTTCTTCCACCCGCGCTGGCTTTTTACCTCAGTACAGCCCTCCGTCTATTTCTGGAACACGATCAAACCCTGGTGCTATTTTTAGCAAGTACTGAAAAAACCTCCACACACAAAGGCATCTCGCTGGAACGCTAGGTCCAAACATTAAATGTGCATTAAATGCCCCTTCCCCACTTTCTCCTGCACCTCCAGACTCACTTTGCATTACTGCAGAGGGTGTTTTTCAAAGCAGAAAAATACCCCAGTGTTTGCTGTGTTCTCCCTCCCGCCCGCCTGCCTCTGCCTGTTGCAAGCTCCTCGCATCTCCCCCAGCACAGCAGAAGGCGTTGGAGTGGTTGTATTCTTAGAGCTGCATGTCTCCATTGACCAGATTCCCTGAGTGCCGGGGAAAGGGGGTTGCTCAGCCCCCTTCCCCGGAGCTTCCCAGGCAAGCTCTGGAGTCTAATGTTAGCCACGACGGAGATTCCCAAAGGAGGGGGGGATCATCCATACCCTCCCCACGTTTCCCACCCACGCTTCGCCAAATCGCGTGGTGTTTGCAACACACCGCCTTCGGAAATGTATATTTTGAAAGCTGTGTGTGTGTGTGTGTGTGTGTGTGTGTGTGTGTTGCGTTCTAGTAATTCACTACAAGGGGGCTGGAGAAAATAGACTCGGGAAGACAGCGAGCGCGGAGCAGCCGCCTTGAGTCTCCTTCGCCAGCCTGCGTCAGTCATCAGCTACTGACGTCACGTGCAGATTCTCCTCTTTGGTGGGTCGGCTTCGGCCGAGCAGAGGCTTTCTGCTCGGAGACAGCGCTTTGTGCTCCCCGCAGCCACTGAGCGGGCGCGGCGGCCGCGGCGGGCGCCACCCCAGGCTGGAGCTGGGCAGCTGCGGCCCGCAGCCCGCGGGCGCTCGGCGTGCGGGCCCCGAGGGGCGTGCCCAGCAAGACCGCCCGCTCCCCAAAGGCCTCCCGCCAAACTCCGCCCGGTCCGACTCCCGCGAGCGTCCTTTCCCCGCCCTTTCGCATCTGGCCACTGTAGCAGAGACAGCTATGGCTGGAACTCGGATTAATTCTGTGTGTTTGTCGGGCAGATAGCCCCAGCTCCGCGAGTGACGCAAATCACAGATTCTAGGCTCCCGCTCTCGCTCGCTTCTCCTGCGCCCTCTTTCTCCCTCCCTCCTTCTTTTCCCTCTTCTGTTTCCTGCGCCCACGCATCCTGCTCGCTCTCCCACGGAATCAGCCAGCTACAGCTTCGGAGAGAGCAGTCATCTGAGTTACAGACAGATACGGACAGACTCCCCGACCAGGAACAAATAACCTGCAATTAAAACGCACACGCACACAGTCCTCTGCAAGTGGCCAGCAGCCCTCTGGGGGCTCCCTTGTGTGGGGGCAGGGCTCGCGAATGCGCCAGCTCGGAGGAGTCCTTAGGAGGGGAGGGTCAGGGGTGGCGGAGGCCGATTCTCCTTCTCCTCGGCCGCGAGGAGGAACCCCACCTCTATAAATACCCAAATGGCAGGGCATTATCGAATAAACAACTTTATTTCAATGGAAGGAGGAGGAGGAGGAGGAGGAGAAAATTCAACAAAGACTGCAAATGCTATCTCCAGCGACATGATCAGGCCTTTTAAGGCAAAGTGACAGTTTACCCTTTCTCCCTCTCAGAGACCAGGGGATCTTTCTTCTTTTGCTTAAAATAACATCCCTGAAAAATGAGCTTAATGGATGAGTGCTATTTTTAAGCCAAATTGTCGCTTGTTTCATGAGGGTGACAAAATCCTCTGTGCAGTTGTACGTGTCTCGGGGCTTGTGGTGTGTGTGTCTGAATCAGAGGTGGTCAGCAGGAGAAGCGCCACGCCTCAGCGTGATAAAGGGGTTTAGGACTGACGAGTGATGGGGGTGGGAAGAGTTCTTGCAGAGCAGAAGAGCTGAACAAAATGACACGCACATAAATCATCTTCCCCAAATGTATGCAGCACCCCATCCATCTGGCATGACCTCTGCCCTTGGGGGACGGGGTAGAAAGCAGGGAGAGATTTATTCCCTGAGAAGGGCAGGATCTGTCTCCTTCCTGAACCCTAATTAACAGCTTTCCCTGTCAATGGTTTTCCTGAACGCCAATAAACAATTATCTGGAGGTTACCACCTGGATTTGGGGCACAAGGCCTGGGAGGGAAGGAGCCTGAGGTTCAGCCTGTGTCTTCTCCCTTTTCATGCTCTCTGTAACTTGCCTTAGAGATTTCGGTTTAAGTTTAAGCCTGTCCAGGCCCCTCAGTTTCTGTCTGTGGCTTCCACTGTGCCTGCTACAGAGAGACAGAGGACGTCTGCTCAGGATGGAGGACACCCTCTGGCAGCCCATCAGCAGCTGTTTATTTTTAGCTCCATGAATGCATGTATGTATGCATGTGAGAAAGCTGCTGCAGAGGGGCGGTGAGCAGTCAGGAGAAATATCAATGAGAGGGAGGCGCTGAAGATGGCTCATCGCATTGGGTCATCAGATGGCCCCAGGCGACAGGAAATGCCGGCAGGCGGCCTTTCAATGAAGTCTTCTTTGGATTGATGAAAATGTCAGGCTAAGCATGTTTTTAAAGAGCAGGTGCATTTTTAGACCTGCAGCTAGATGTGTGCATGCATAAACTCATGCATGTGGGCACACTCACAGAAATCACGGAGTTTCTCTGTGGAACTACATGAACTCTATACAGGAGAGGCAATAAAGAGATAATAGTGGTGCCTGCTTTCCATACTATACTGTGGTGGCTTGGTGCTCTTGTGTCTGATGTTGAGACCATGGCGGGCTCGTTCACAATCCTGGGCAGCTTTCAGCAAACCTTGTACAAGCTAGAGGTAGGCTGGGAAAATAAGTGCCTGCCTGGCAAGTGCAAGGTTCTGAGTTCAATTCCCAGAGTCAAAAAGATTAATAAGATAGGGCTAGAAAGGGTAAAATAAGCTCAGGCTCTGAGCATCTTAAGGGTGAGAGCAGAAACCAGCATTACGCTAATCTAATCCCAGTTTGGTGGACTCATTGTCTCTGCTTTTCCCTTCCAGAAGAGGGCGCCTGTCTTCCTTGTTCCTGTCTTGGGACAGGAATCGAGAGGACTGCCCAGGTTGACTAAGCAAGACTTAAGGAGCTCATCAGAAACGTTTGCAGGAAGCTAGGCTTCCATAGCCAGCGTCTCTATCTTCCCTACTCCTGAGCCAGGCCTTCTGGTGCGTGCCCAGGCTGCAGCTGGTGACATTGGCTTCCTGAGCTGTCCCACCATCCTTTGTTAAGGTTCTGTGGTGCCGACTCCTGTCTAAGCACTCAAAGCTAAAGACTTAGGGAATTAATAGATGGATGTGGAATCTGTCCAAAATGAAAACTGTGTTCTGCATTGCCAGCCCACCTTGCCCTGGGCCTCCCAAGCAAGAACAGGACTTCTTTCCCTAGTGCTCCTTTGTCACATAGTCCTTAAAAAGAACCCAGCCTCCTCTCTTTTGGGGTTGGTGAAGTCAAGAAACATCTTGCCTATGTCTACTGCATCCTCCCCAAACACCAACATAAACATCAGAAAGTAAAGTATAAGATCTGCAAGAAGGCATAAACCCAGTTCTCAGAAAGAAAACCTATCCAAGGGAGTCTATCAGGAAGGAAATTCAGGAAAGGGATTCCTCTTTGCCCCAAAGTGTCTTCATTAAGAAACAGCAGAGAGTGCCAGCCAGATAGCTCAGTGGATTAAAGTGCCTGCAAGCAGGTGCAGGGGGTGGGGGTGGGGTTCCATCCTGGGGCCTGCCCCTGCTGTGCCAGCCCTGCCCACTGGGGCACACTGAGACATCAATTGAGACTGGGCGTGGTGCCACAGGCCTATAATCCCAGGTCTTGGGAGGCTGTAAACAGGTGGACCACTAGGAGTCCGATCTAGCTGTGAGACCCTGATCATCCTGTAGATGCTTCTCTAAAACTACAAAAGAAAGAAAGAAAGAAAGAAAGAAAGAAAGAAAGAAAGAAAGAAAGAAAGAAAGAAAGAAAGAAAGAAGAAAGAAAGAAAGAGAAAGAACAGAACTACTTTGGAGTAAGGAAAGAGGGGGATTTTTTTTTTTTTTTTTTATTGGCAGCCTCAGGATGCCTTCAGGGCAGGTCTGGTTTGGCTTGAGGGTCTGGGGATGAACCACAGCACCCTGAGCCTGACTGCTCTGTTTAAGCAGACACTTCAACAACTGAGCTAATCAGCAGGCCCTCTGGAGTAAAGAAAGAGACAGAGAAAAAATCAGGAAGTTCTGAGATCTTCTAACTACACAGTAGACAGTGTGCAGGACTACTTAACATAAGTGACCTTGAGGCAACTGGATGGGTGCCATTGTATGCATGGACAGGTACCTGCTCCACGGGTTCAGAGAGCGCATGAATCACTCCCACAACCTTAGTTATTATTGTTTCCATTTTAAACTCAGGGGATAGAGACCAGAAAGTACAAATGACTTGTCTAAAAGCCTTAGAGTTTGAAGATATAAAACTAAGGATAAAATCAGATTGATGGTTATGTCCCCCCCCCCTCCCGTATTTTAGGGAAAAGTCTACAGGGTGTTCAGCATCTTACTACTAGATCAGACTCATAGAGATTCTCCTGCTTACAGCTTCCCAAGTGCTGGGATTGCAGGCACGTGCCACCATGCCCAGCTTCAATTGCTATCTCAGTGCACCCCCAGGGACAGGGCTGGTATGGTAGGCCTGGGGATCGAATCCCTGGTCCCTGCACCTGCTTGCAGCTTTAATCTGCTGAGCTATTTGGCCTGCCATTGATAGCTATGTGGTTTCAACACTCATGTCCATACCCCTCCATTGTATTTGGTTTCTTCCAGTCTCTACTTATCAGGAATCAAGTTCTAGCTTCTGTCCTTTGGAGTTGGAGGTGTCTGGGACTTTCTCAGCAATAACCTAAATAATGAAACGAACTGATTTGCTCAGGAGATCTGTGGCTAACAGACACCACCGTGCTCCCCCACTCCCATGCATGGCTATGAAAAGACATCCCTTAATCTTGTTCCAAAGAGGGCCCCAACTGGTCAGAGCCATCTTCCAAGAAAGCCTTCCTAAGGTGAGGATAGCAAATCTGCTCCTCGAGTTGACTTGTCATCCCAGCTGTCCTTCACACCTAGAAACTGGCAATCCTGATCATTTTCTTGACTCTGAAAAGTTTAAAGGTTGGGCCATCATTCCAGTTGGAGGACACAAACCGCAGCATGCACAAGGCAAGTCATCCCACCTCCCCCTTCCTCTGTTAAATACACATTTCCGTCACTTACCCTGATCAAGAGCCTTGGGAATATATTCAGCCCTGGGAACTGCTTTTTAGAAGCCATCATAGATGAAGACGTTTGGATGCTGGAGAAAAATGACTGGAATTCCACTTCCCTCCCCTACCTTTGTGGTTGCCTTAAGGCCTTAAAAGTCTCAATTCTATTAACCTGAAAGTAGTGACATCATTTAACTTCAAGACAGGTAAGACAATATTTGTTCCTTGCACTACTTCATTGTCAAGGGGAGAACTCTCGGCAATGCCTTTCTCCCTGCTGTAAGCCGTTCTGACTGCTGGACACCTTGGAGAACCAGATGATAGCTCTTCCCATGCCTTGCCAAGGACAGGCACATTTGGGAGAGTAGAGGGTTATTCAGGAAGATCTAGACTAGGTCTTATGGTGAGGATCTAAGCAAAGACAGGGAAGCCAGAGCAAGCACACAATAGGGGGCAGAGGCTGGGCGGGGCTCAGGAAGCCAGCATACTTTACTTTAGCAGAGGCCAAGCAGAAAAGTGTCAGAGCTGACAAAGCAAACACCACAGGCAGCAAAGAACAGTGAGGTATGCTCAGAGCCGCTTCTGTGACTTCAGCTTTCATCTCGCACGCCATTTGCAGTTGTTTATCCCATCTAAATTCAGCCTGCAGGCGGCCCAGTCACAGATGCTTGGGGGCCTAATGGGTCTGAGTTAGCAGAACTTTCTATCCATTCACAACTAAAACAGCTTTGCAATTAGCTTCCAGTCCCTAAGGTTGGATTGCATGTCTGGTAGGCTAAGAGTGAAGGCTGGGGATGTATTTCTATAATTCCTAGACCCATAAATATAGGCTATGGGATAGAGAAAGAGGGTCAGAT
The DNA here is from genome assembly GCA_004027165.1 of Ctenomys sociabilis. NCBI lineage: Eukaryota > Metazoa > Chordata > Mammalia > Rodentia > Ctenomyidae > Ctenomys > Ctenomys sociabilis. The sequence goes on from PVKA01011455.1 coordinate 17,208, forward strand.
AACAACACATCCACTGTATTGGCTAATTCTTTTCTTTTTAGCTTCTTGGGAAGGTTATTAGTTATACAGTGAATTTGATCTGAAGCCTATCAAAGTTCACATGTGGAAACTCGTCGTCTTCCATTAGTCCTAGCTAACTCCTAAAGCCATAAGGAAATTTGGGGAGGAAGCATCTTTCCTAGATATAGTGGGGTTTCAGAAAGCCGTACTCTAATTTTTATTTTTTTGAAGTACCAGGAGTTGAACTCACGACCTTGCACCTGCCAGGAAGGTGCTTCTGCTGCTGCTGCTGAGCTATATTCCCTCGCTTGTAGAAAGCCACACTTTTGTAAAAAAAAAAAAATTTAAGAGAGTATGATGGCTTCATCAAATTCTAATTTGGTCAATTCCAGGGTCTGTTTTGCTATTGTAGAAGTCTAGATTAACATAGTGTGGCTGGAACTAACATTTATAGTTAGATTGGGAAGTCTTGGACAGCACACTGGCCAATGGGGACTGATCTAGGACAGGTTTTTTTTTTTTTTTTTTTTTTTTTTGGCGAAACCGGGGATTGAACTCAGGCCCTTGCACTTGCCAGGGAAGCGCTTATTCCACTGAGCCATCTCCCCGGCCCCAATCTAGGACAGTTGTTGGGGCCTCCCCAGGTAGATCTGCTCACAGGGTTTCTGAGATCACTAAAAATCACCAAGACCATGCTGGCTCATGTCACTTACCTCACCATGCAGGAGCCTGTGGCTCAGAACCCATGAAGAAGGGCCTTGGGTCCCAAATGGAAATGTTTAGAGTGAAGCCATTGCAAGATGGTAAATGAAATGCAAATTTAATTGGAGAAAAAAAGTCTAGGTGATTCCATTCTGTATTCAGGGGCAATCTAATTCGAGTGCTCTTTCTCTTCCTCCTCTTGCTCCTCTTCCTCCTCCTCCTCTTCCCTATTTCCACCTTCCAATCAGTCCCAAGAGTCATGATTACATTTTTTCACTGTATCTGACTGGGGTTAGGGGATCCCTGATCTCTCCATCTTGTTTCAGTAACATCACACTCAGTCAGACCTCTGGTCCCTTCACTGAGTGTGACTGCCCAGGCAAAGTGGCTTATCACTTCATTTTGGGAAAGCAGGATTTGCTGCGGATGGCCTGACCAGGGGCTTAGTTTGGCACAAGGTGGAGATGGAGGGAAGAGGAACTAATGGTAGCCATCTGGATAGAACTCAAAGGAAGGCTTGCCAAAGGGGGGTCAGAGCCACTTCCCAGGGAAGGGCATCTCAGAGAAGGAGCTGAGCGGGTGGTGAAGGGGAGAAGTGATGCTCGGGAGGGGACATCATGCCAAGGGTTAATAGGAAGATGGACGTGAGCAGCGACAGTGCAGCAAGCGCGAGGCAAAGGATGACATGTTCCTGGGTGTGTGAGGGCTGCCTTGAAACCTCATCTGGTCTCCTCTTGGTCCTTGGTGAGCCTACAATAAGCAAGAGGAAAGGGACACGGGGTCAGCAAGCTGCATTCCATCATATGTGACTCCCTGGGAGTGTTCAGTTCCAGACTCTCCCCTCCCATCTGCGGCACATTGTGTGGACTGCCCGGGGGTGGGAAGAACATGCGAGGCAGATGCTTGAGGCCGGAACCGGGCAAAGGCTGGCCAGCCTTTCCTAGCAGCTGGCCACACAGGCGTTTGCTCCCAGTTAGCCCATCTACACCCATTTCTGGCGAAGTGGAGTTCGCACCATTAACAGGTTAAGTCACAAACAGCTCTTTGTACCAGAAGCTGATGGCTAGCAGCAGGTTACATCATGGATTTTTTTTTTTTTTTTAATGCAGCTCAGACTCATAGTGATCCTCCTGTTTTCAGCCTCCCCAGGGCTGGGCTCAGTGTGCCCAGGGGCATGTCCAGCGGGGCCTGTGGTGCTGGACTTCGAACCCCAATCTCTGTACTTGCCTAAGCAGGTGCTCAGTCTGCTGAGCTATCTCGCTGGCCCTGGGAAAGTGTTTTTAATGAGCCACTCTGTTTAGGATGGTGACAGCTGCACCAGGCTAGGAGGCCTGCTTCTGTCATCTGTGTTACCGAGGTGGGTCTTGTTCTGATACCTTTATGACTGCACTCTGCCTACGGGGAAGCAGCAGCCCACAGGAAGTCCTGAATGGGGACCGAGGAACTGGGTAAGGCCCACCATCCTCTTTGGTCCTGCCAGAGGCATGTTGGCAGGGAAAGAGAAGGCCATTCAGTCTCTCCCTCGAGGCTGGGATAGGCGCCTATTACTTACCCATACCTCAGAGCCCCAGGAAGAGCCAGTGTGGAACTGCTGGGTGACCTGAAAAGACTTACAACCTTACATGGTCTCCAAAGGTGGAGGAAAGATGTGGTGTCCTCCTAGAGATGTTTCTACAATGTGGGCTGGCAAGAGGCTGACCTTCATAAGAGACCAACTTAGTAATACCTGATTCCCAAATGCTCAGTGTCAAGGTAACTTAGTTATTAACCATCCCCAGACTGAGGAGAGAGTAACTCAGGAGAGGATCTGTATGCCAAGCAAAGGGCTGGCTTCACCATCTTCATTAACTGTCATTAAAAAGCACCATTTAGACCTCCATTCCCACCACTGCTAGAAAGAGAATTTAAGTTGAGAGTGGCAGTTCTGGTCTGGATACTGTCATTTGTCCCTAATCAAAATCTGGAACAAGTCACCCCATTCTTATGCTCTCAACCCATACAGTGGGTTACCTGCCCTACCTATTTCACAGAACTTTATCTTTGGAACAACAGACCACAAACCTAAGAAGCCCTCCTCTTTTCCATGGGAAGTTACCTTGGTCCCTGTGCTGGTGACCCTGCTGTCTTCAGTCTGGGGTCACAGTGGGTGATTTGATTCATGACCTCATGGGCTTGCTTTTCTAAAGCAGGGCCAAAATGCTATGGAATCCAGAAGGTTTGTGGAGCAGTCTTGGGTCCAGCCTAGCCTTATTTATATTAGGTGCTGAGGCAGGTTCTCCTCCCCAGCTCATTTTGACCCCTGGCCCCTGCTTCTCTGAATCCTTGCTCAGGAGAATCTTAAGAGTGATGAGGGTCACTGAGGGGGCACTAGAACTTATTCAAGCCCCTCAAGATGCCTCCTTGACACAACCCAGCTGCGAGGGCTTATGGAGAGTATGAAATGAAATACTGCAAGTAAAATGCTGAGCAGCATGTCGGCATTCAGTGAACATCAGCTGAAATTGCAAAAGGGGCAGAAGAGCACAGTCGCTAATGTTCTATCTTCCTGCTGCGGCAGGTTTCCTTATTTTCTCCTTGTTTTCAAGTACGAAGACTATATACTAAGATGCATCTACGGTGCAAATACCCATAGGGAAGGGTGGAAATGACCACCATGGGCTTTCTATAAAAGAGCCAGTAGAGGGAGCTCCAGAGTAACATTGCTGTCTGGTCCACTCATCTTCCAATTCTGGAAAAAAAACAAAACAAAAAAATCCCTGCCTAGAGGCCATGGGCTTTTTCTCCACCAGAGACACTTCATGTCACTTGGAGAAAACTGGAGGCCTCAGTAAAGGACCAGGCCCTAGTCCTGCTTTCAGAACATCCGTGGGTTCTTCTTTAACTTCAGAGACATCTTGCGACTCAACTCTTAGGCTTCATGCACAATTTGGAATAGAACATATACTTCCTAGAGAGTGGATCCCAGGAGATCTGGAACTGAGATTTTAAAGCTAATACTTTTCAAGTCCTTGGACTTTTGAATGTATTCTAGCTTTCTAGAAATTATTGTCCCACAAATATCTGGATTCCCAGCCACTAAGGAGCTTTGTTACAAAGGTGTCATGGAATCTGGATATCCCTCCCCTCTTAAAATTATTTGTATCAAAGTGCTGGTATATTCTGCTTAGTCACAGTAGGGTACAAGAAATGGTCCCTTCTTGCTCTTAGGAACCTTTAAAAGATGGGCCTTGGATCCCTCTCAGATAAAAGACCTAAAATGGCTGCCAGAGGTGGCAAGATGGACTCTACCAAGGCTAAGTCAAGCTTTTCCACAGTTCTTCCCTCCTCAGATTCCTCAGCTCAGTAGGTTGGTTGGCCCGTTTGGTACAAACCTCCCCTAGCTCCACCCCTCCACACACACTTATTTTCTGGCTCACAGTTATTCAATGCAATAGTAAAAGCCCAAGAGATGACGAGAGATCTTTCCGGTCTTTCTTACAGTTAACATTTGCTCACTGTCTGGTTTCGAGCAGCTGGCCTCCTTTCTCTTAGTGTACCCAAGAGGCTCTGCACTTCACCTACTTACAGCCTGACACATAGCTCAGAAGGAGCCCAGAACAGGACAAAAGCTTGTCATCCATGAAGGTTAAAAACTTGCAGTGAGCGCTCCTCTCTCCTTTTCTGCTGGTGTGATATTAAGATTAGCAATACATATTGAGTATTTACTAATCCCCCACTGTGAGGTGTGTACACATTGCCCTATTTGACCCCCATGACAGCCCAGGAAACAGTTTCTGGGGCGTGCAGAGGTTTAGTGACTTGCCTAAAGTGAAATGGCTATTAAGCATAGTAACTGGTAAGCTGATATGCAGAGGAGCCCCTCTTTGGGCCCTGGCCTGTTCTCTAGAAGAGATAGTAATGGAACTCCCTTCAGTGCTGGAAGAGATTTCCAAAGGTCAGTGGAGCCTGCAGAGTGAGACCCACCATGTAAGGCTGACCCAGGACCTGTGGCAGTGCCTCCTGTTCCTTCTTACCCCCATCGTTCCATTTCCATAGGGCAAGCATAACTTCTCTGAGGAGAAGAGGCGCACCACCACGATGACGCACCTTATCTTCTCCTTCCACTCTGAGGTGATCTGTGAGTTACCTGGCCCAGGCACATGGAACGCTGGGACTCAAGCTTTTGGTAAGTGCATTGGATTTTTCATAATTTCAAAAGGAGGTGGAAAAATGACAGCTGGGACCTACTTCCAGAATAGAGTTGTTGAGGCCTTATATCTTAAAGGGAAACACTCTCTGGGAACTGTCACCAAAGACTTGATAATGAGCATTATTAGCGGTGATCAAACCACTGCTTGCCTGGGACTTTGCTGGGCTCTGCTCACCTACCTCTGGTGAAGGGTCAGAGTCAACCCCGTCAGTGCGGGGGTTCAGATCACTTAGAGGAAGCATAGCTAGCATCACAAAAAAGCACCTGTCCTTAATCACAGATGACAAAGACCTGCCTTTAATCCTCCAGTGAGCGTGGCTGCTCTTACTCACCCTCCACGTCCTGCAGTCAACAGAGAGAACTGTCCAGGACTGACAGACACTGCCATGAAGAGCTTGCCTGCCACTGACTATGAGGGAGAGAAGACCTGAGAATCAGACCTGTGTCCACCACCGTCTGTCCCCTCACCCCTCATCTGGGCAGTTGGTACCAAATGGTTGCAGTTTAAACTACAGAGTGCTTCATGATTTTGCACTTGATCCCTGTGTGGACCCCATCCCATTCTTAGTTTTGGTATATGTGTCACCAAAACAAGCAGAACTACCCAATTCTTTCGTGGTCTTGGGGATTGGGCCCAGGGCCTTCGCTCTGAGCTGCTGCCAACAGCCAGCAGGAGCCCTGAAACGACACCCAGGATTTGGAGGCAGATTTAGTTTACATCTGTGGGCACCAATTGGGATCACTCGCAAAACATCAGCCCTAATGTCTGGTGGTCTAGGGCTCAGATGGGATGAGCGAGCAGGAAGTACAGAGGCAGAATGGCTTGCCACTTGGGGGCTGGCTACACAATGTGCACCACAGTGCCCAGCTGCGCATCACAGTGGCCAGCCGTTTCTGAGACACAGGGGCAACTGGACCTGGGACAGGAACTATTACCTGGGCAACTAAGGAACTGAAGTATACTGGCCAGGGGAGGCATTTTCTGTTATACTACTTCACCAGTCCTTTTCATCTTTTAGCTTGAGTCAGGGTCTTGCTTAGGCACTAAGTTGCCCAGGCTGGGCTTGAACTTGCAATCCTCCTGCCTCAGCCTCCCAGAGGGCTGGTTTTACATGTGTACACCACCACACCCAGCTGGCACCAAATGTCTCAACTCACTGAGTAACTTGCTGCTTTAGGCCACCAGTATTAGCAAATATATGGGTTCAAATTTGTTTGAGATAGCATGTTAGGTTACCAATCAAATCATAACTTTTTGTCCTGGATTTTAACTCAGGGGAATGACTAAAATTTGGATGGGATCAGGGTACATGCGTAGCACAGGTTCACTCTGAGCAGGGATTTGTAGTCCAGATTATGTCAGGCTCTGATAGGAAGATACATAATGCTCAGCATGACTCAGTATTCATAATTCTGCATTTGTTTTGTATTTTAGGGAAGGGTCTACAGGGTATTTAGGGTCTCAGTACTACTAGTAGATCAGACTACTACTGATCTGCCTGTTTACAACCTCCCAAGAGCTGGGATTATAGGCACATGCCACCACGCCCAGTCTCAATTGCTGTCTCAGAGTGTCCCTGAGGGATTGAACCCCCAGCCCCTGTGTCTGTTTGCACATGCTTTAATCCACTGAGCTATTTGGCTGGCCCCATAATTCTGCAATTCTAAAGATATCAGTGGTGAAGGTTTTGAAAATCTGACAGTTTATAAGCCAGTAAGTTAATTTAAAGTAGGAGGTAACTTCTTGATTTGGTGGAGGTTACTGGAGAAGCTTTTTATTTTGGTTGGCTCAGCCCACCCTGAGGGCAAGGCTGGTGTGGCAAGTGGTCCCAGGGATCAGACTGCAGTCTTCTGCACCTGCCTCAGCTTGTCTAAGCAGGTGCTTTAGACCACTGAGCTATCTCGCTAGCCCTACTGGAGAAGTTTTAAAGGAACATACCATGGCTACTTTGATCTTCTCATCCTTAATTTCCACCCCTTTTCAACTATTTCTGTTCTGTGCAAGCAGTTTGGGAAAATAAACAGAGCCAAGTAGTCCCAAAGTGCACTGCAGTCCCAGGCAGACTGAGCTGAAGCTGTTTCCTGCTCATCAGGCCTTCTCTTGCACTATATTTCTCAGTCCCCAAGATGCATTGGTGCAGTTGGATCCCAGAGTTCTCAGAGCCAGGCATCTCAACACGGCGAGCCTATCCCATGGACTCCTAATAGGATGAGAGGTTGTAAATCCTGCCTCCTCCCAGATGCTACAGGACTCTGGAACCAATTATGCTTGGATCTTAATGGATGGCACCTGTTCTTCTTTCCCAGCTGCTATATCCACACCAGTCAACATGCTCACATAAAGTCAGGGCTGAAAAGGCTCCTGACAGAAGGGGACAACGATGGACAGAGAAGCTCGGAATCGAACAAGGAAGCCTTTACTGGGGCATGGCAGCACACAGCTGTAATCCCAGCCAGGAGTCTAAGCCAGGTGGATCTTACATTCTAGGTCAGCCTGGACAACAACCTGTCTCAAAAGAAAAAAAAAAAGGAATTGGAGCAGGTGGTATGGGCTGGGACGTTGTTCAGTGAAAGGCCCCAGGCTCAGTTCCCAGGGCTGCAAAACCAAAACCAAACCATACGGCCACCAGTAATAGAAAACCTATGGTGGTGTATTGATCAAATAAGGCCTCATAATTGCATAAGACCCAGGCTTGGTAAAAGGAAGCTAGAGATTGTTAGAGGCATTTTCCCTTCTTACTATGGGTGCCATGTTGGCAAGTGGGATGCGTATTTATCACTGGTTCCTGAGTATGTATCTGTTATCTAGAGGGGCCATAAATTTTTGTTGAGTTTCCAATTTTACTGTAGCTCCAGGGACCAGGCAAAGGGTTTCTTTCTTGTGTTCTCTGCTAGAGAGTAAAGTCACTGAAGCTGAAGATCTGGATCGAAAGTAAGTAGTCGTACTTGCCTCCTAGGAATCCATGAAGGGTTCTTCTAAAGTCCAAGGAGGACTTGGGACATCTAATTCAGTACAGAGAAGACCACTGTCACCTCTAGACTCTCATGGTTCAAATACAAACAAGTGTCACCCTGGCCAACAGAAGGCATCTGGGACACTGTCCATGTCCACGACATATTAGAACTTCTCCAAACTGTTAGAAGTGCTGGTCATATATTTGTCATCCCAGTATTTATGTTATGTTTTATTGTTAGTAATTCTTTACTACAATGAAAACTTTTTCTTAGTTGATATTTTTGTATATATTAACTTACTCAAATACTATGTACACACTCTCAATTGATCACAGATTCATACATGTGGAACATAACATTCTGGCCTCTTAGTTGTGCTCACCATTTAATTTTAATTTTGAGATATTGTTTTGAAATATTTATTTTTTAATTAATTAAGATTTAATTTTCTAAAAAATTATTTAATCTTAATTTTTGTTCTAAGAGTTATACTGTATCTTTTACTTACAATCTATTTATAAGACATGATATAGTATTTTCTCCTAGTATTAGAAACTTTAAAAAGTATATTTCCATTTTTCATTGATTTTTTTTTGGTGAAACAAGGGATTGAACTCAGGCCCTTGTGCTTGCCAGGGAAGTGCTTATTCTAGTGAGCCATCTCCCTGGCCCCTTTTCATTGATTTTATATCACTTCTTCCTTGTCTTTTATGCACACACACACACACACACATGTATATGAAAAAATATGTATATAACCTGACATAAGATTGATTCTGTTTTGTAGAAATCTTCAATGACCTATTAAATGGATTCACCTAATATATTTTACATAATCCTGTATAACTACCATTTTGAGAGCTCTTTATTCTTTATCCAGACAGCAACTTCTCTTGACTTTTGGATTATGCTCTTTGTTAATTCCTATATGCTACACCTGGAGGTATTAGAATATTTTGAGTTTGTATAACTGGAAAATATTTTACTTTTACTTTTCAAAGGTATGTTTGTTAAGTAGAAAATTCAATCTTTTATATTTTCTTTCAGTGCTTTGAATTAATTAGTCAGTTCCTTAACCACTTGCTCTTAAGCCGGGCATGGTGGCGCATGCCTGTAATCCCAGCACTCGGGAGGCTGAGGCAGGCGGATTGTTGTGAGTTCGAGACCAGCCTGAGCTACAAAGTGAGATTAAGGCCAGCCTGAACTGCATAGTGAGACCCTGTCTCAAAAAGACAAAAAAAAAAAAAACAAAAAAAAAAAAACAAAAAAAAAAAAAAAACTTGCTCTTTTTTTTTCTAATATGGAATAAGATGCTGTTTAATTTTGTTCTTCTGTAATTAATTTTTTATGTTTATCCTTTAATGATTTTTTCTTTACAACTAGTTTTAGACAATTTCATTTTTGTGTATCTTGGTATGATTTTATTCAAATTTCTTGTGAAAAAAGGTTCATTTTTCTTGGAAATGTAGTGCTATAATTTCAACTAAACTCAGAAATTTTAAATCTTTAAATATTACCTACCCCTTTCTACTTTGAAAATTCTAATTATTTAAGTTTCTTGATTTTGGCACAGAGTGAACCGTTCTGTGACTGATCTGTAAATTCTTTCTTCTTCATTTTTGTTTTAGACAATTTTTATTGTTACATTCATTTAAGTTTGTAAATAATTTTTTTATAATGTGCTCTATTATTAATCTCATGCTATGGATTCATTTCAGAAATATTTCTCTAAAATTCCCTTTGTCTATATCTTATATCTTTCACATTTCAATATTTGTCTACAATTTTTAATGTGTTATATAATTACTGATTTTCAATAAAGTTAATAATAAAAAAAAAAACAAAAAACAAATGTCACATGCACATGTGGTCTCAACCCGAGCTAAGCATGACTGGGTCCCTTTCTCCTTACACCTTGACGCCTTCTCTTTCAAAGCTGGGTGCTACTGAGATAAAGGGGGGAGCAGACTTTGAGCTGAGGTGTGGGCTCCAGGATGCTGCCCAGGTCTGACCTCATCTGGCAGAGTCAACGGCTAGCAACTGCGCTGGCATCCAATCAAGAACGCATAGGACAGACTGGACGCTGATCTCTCGGTATATGTAGAAATGGCTCAGAGCTCCTCTGCTAGTTTCTGAAAAGGAAGAGTCTACATGAGCAAGAAAGTACATGGTAGAAATACCACCCTACGGGTCTGGCCAAATATCTCAGTGGATTAAAGTGTCTGCAAGCAGGTGCAGGGGCTAGGAGTTCTATCCCTGGGCCTGCAGTGCTGGCCACGCCCCCGGAGCTCGCTGAGATGGTAACTGAGACTGGGCCTGTTGGTGAGCACCTGTAATCTCAGCTCTTGGAGGCTTTAACAGGAGGATCACTTCGAGTCTAATCTAGTAGTGAGAACCTGAATACCCTGTAGACCCTTTTGTAAAAAATACAAAAAAGAAAAAAGAAAAAGAAATGCCATCCTACAACATGCCTCACGAGGTGTTCTGAAGTCACTTCTCTAGTGCTTCTCTGTGTCCATAAATGGCCAGAAGCATAATAACAAAAATAATTATAAAAATAAAAACACTGCATTAGACACTGAGTATGTACCAGGCACTGGGCCAGGCGGCGTCCAAATATCACAGTGAATCATCATCAAATGGCTCTTTATGCAAGACGCCCTTTTAATTGTCAAGAGATGGAGGCTTAGAAAGTGTTAAGCAACTTTACAAAATCCATATAACCAACCCAGTGCAGAGGCCAAGATTTGAACTGAGATCTGTTTGGCTGCAAAGACCGAACTATTGTCCGTTATACTGCACTTGAGACACTGTTCAGCTTATGATAGGACTACGCCTCTACTCAGTGCAAGAGAAGAAGGAGAGACTAAAAGACATTTTAGTATCTGTGTCTGACATACATAGAACACTCTAGGACACTTTCCAATGTGAATGCTCCCATTGCTCAGTTTATGTAAGCAGGTCATAAAGAAGCTAAGTAATTTACCCAAGATCATGTATCCACCCAATGGCTTAAACCCATGTAGTTTGATGCACATCTGTAGCTTTTTCACTGTGCCACAGTGCCAAAATAATGGTATATATTTATAGCCAGCAATCACTTATTACCCACTCATTATGGGTCAAACACTGCTCTAGGCTCATTCATAAACCATATGCAATAAATAAATGATTGGTTTTTCTGCTCCACTAAAGACTAATTCCCTCTCCTCTTTGCCTAGATACTCTCAGTAGCTTGGACCAAAATATTTCACAAAAGGGTGTTACTGTTACCCAAAGGACCAGAGCAAAGAGGAAATCTAGATTGAGGTTGAGAACCGAACTCTCAAAGTCCCTGAACCAATGCTGGAGGGTCAATAGTGTCTTTACTCTCGAAGTTGGATTCAATTTTGACACTATCTTACTCCCCTGTAGTTCACCTCACATCTCTAGCTTTGCTGGAAAGGGTAAGGAGCAGGAAGGCGGTTGATGCAAGAAGGAAAATTCCATTTCTGATTGGGGACCATTGGATATTTAGGGCTGTCTTCCCCTTGACCTTTTGAGCCTCAAGCCCTACTGCTTAGATTATACTATCAATTAAATTCATTACCAAAGTAATTTCTGAGAAACTGCCACTCTGGACTGGGAGATCCATGGACAGACTTCAGAGCATTGGTGAAGTGAGTAACAATTACTAAGCATTAATTTGGTGGTACAGCCGTTCCTGGAGCAAGCAGAGACCAGGCAAGGTGTCTCCTTAATGGAGTCAAGCTTGAGTGTGATGGAGGACTGGAGGGAACACTGCATCTCTAGACCCTCACTCTAATACGAGGCATCACTGGACCCAGAAAAGATAGGCGGTGAATCCATTCTTCAGGGGTGTTATGCCTTCACCAGGAAGCAGGGAACTCTTCAGAGTGGGACTTGTTAGATGACAGGCCCAGAGGGTCAAAAATGGCAATGCTCACATTGTCTGCCACAGATGGGATTCACTGGATGAAAGAGGATGAGTGACAGGGTTCTCTGTCACCACTCACCTCTTCTTTCCCAGGCCAGCTTTCATACAGGGGTGAAATGCAGAGTCCTACATGGAGCCCTGTGCTCAGACGCGCTCTGTGCTTGGTTTAACAATCTCCTGACATCACCTTGAAATTTTTTAATAATCTTGCCTTTGACATTTTTTTAGTGTATTTGGTATACAGGGTCTCACTATGCAGCTTGGACTTGTAGTGATCCTCCTGTTTTCAGCCTCCCCAGCACTGGGATTGCAGGCATGCGCCGCCACGCCTGGTCTCGGGGGGCCAGCTCAGCACACCCAGTGGTGGGTTGGTGCAGCATGTGGTACGGGGGATCGAACTCAGGTCCCTGCACTTGCCTAAGCAGGCATGAACTTGTGTTTTGTAAGTGCAGTCTCTGGGACAAAGAAGAGAGTGAGTGAGGAGAACACAATGCATGCCACCTTCCCACGGTACCCTGTTATGTTGCGTGGACACAGAATAACCCAGGAGCTTAGTGAGACGCAAGGCAAGTGACAGACTGTATGACGGATTGAGGCAATGGGACACCACAGCACCGAGACATCAGCCTGCAGGGGCTTTGAATGCAGAAAAGCAACGGTGTCTCCACACCAGTGATGACCCCAAAACTCCAGCCTTTCCCTTCTTAACCATGTCCTACTCTGTATGTGCCACCTGCCTATGGAATGCTAAAAATGGTGACAAAGAAGGAAAAGAAAAAGAGAGCAATCGGTGGTTCCCTTTTGTTTCGGACTTTTTCTACTCAGTAGCAAGCAGGTGGACAGTGTCGGTGGACTACGTCGGCATCGAGAAGCAAAATAAACATAGTTGAGTTTCTTTTGTTCAAGACCTCCTTGTTCTGGCATGAATGAAGTAGTTACACATGTATGACGCCCAAATCGCATAATTTCTGTGATCTGCAAATGAGTTCGGTGCACTTATATCTTCATTTTAAAGTGGTGTCACGCAGTATAACGATGAATGGTGAAATTCATGCTACGAATAAGAACTTTAATGTTTACTTAGGATGACGTTCAACAGCAAATGCGAAACACCAGGACCTGTCTACAGGGAGACCATGGAAGCAGAAGAAGGTTTTCTACTGTAGCACCATTAATGACCCTTCTTGCTTTCTACGTTTTTGTGCTAGGCTCCATAAACTGTGTAGCTGTCCCTGCTCCTGACTGTATTTTGCTTTGGGAGACAGAGGAGAGGCCTCAGGGCTCATTCAGGGTGACGGCGAGAAAAGCTGGGCTCGGTTCTTCTCAAGAGTGGGTGGACCTCTGCTCTGAGTGCTGTTTTCCAACGTCGTGCGCAGGGGCGACTGACGCTCCTGAATGAGTATGAGGAAACCCAAGGCAAATTCAGGTTCACCACATACACTCAGGGACGTCAGGTCCACCCCTAAACTGGATGTGGCATCTTTTGGACTGGACAGAAGAGGAAAGAGGTCCGCTTCCTCACACACTGCCTGTGAGCTGGCGTAGGGGAAGAACCCGGGGCGTGCGCGTGGGTATGGCTGTGTTCTTGCGCCTCTGCTTGGACCGGGGAGAAGGCGAGGGGGTAGATTTAAAGGGGTTGGGTGGTGGACACGGAACACCTTTAGCCAACAAAATATGGTAAGGAGTGTACACTAGTCAGGCATCCTTTAGTACTTGGTCCTCAGGCCCACAGCCGAAGAGAGAGGGTGGGTGGGTGGGCGCGGACCAGGGCGGGAGGATACGCTGTGCCCCTGAGTTCTCGGGACCATAGTTTTTCTTATGACCGCTATCCTTTCCTTAATATCAAAAGGAAATAAACAGCCATTGCCTTCAGAATGGAAACAAGTTCCTTTTGAGACTAGGAAAACAGGTGACCTTCGCACATGACCTTCTGTCGGCCAGAAAATGATGGGGCAGTTCCCTTACCCAGGTCCAGGTGATGCGGCAGTGAGTGCTGGGCGTGTGGGCACGGCTTTCCTCACGCCAGTGGGTCCACGAGGCAGGAGGCCCCATCGGCCCTGCATTCTTCAGCTCACTGAGCATCGCAAGCTGAGGGCCAGCCTGCACCCTGTCCCATTTCCCAGGGCTGGGCCACTCCTCGTAGTCCTTCTTCGGCTGTCCTAGCTCTGGGAGCGCAGCAATGGGGTGCCCAGTGTGAGTTTCCAACATCTGTCCCGCACTTCCCACCTTCCTGCCCAAGCAGACTTCACGCTTCTGGGTTCATTTGGTGGCCAAACCACCCTCAGGAAGAACTCCCCCCCCCAAAAAAAAACCTTCCTCCTCCAAAATTGCCCCAGGTGGGGCAGTTTCCCCAGCTAGGTGGTCTTCTTGACTCCCAACCCAGCCCAAAGACCCCTTGCCTTTTATCTTCTCCCATATTTTCACTGTAGCCAGACCTGAGGATGGCACCCCCATGTCTATTTAAAGACCAGGAGGGTATTCCACCCCCACATGCACTTGCGTTCCACACCCCACAGGCTGCTCTTCAGCGTGGAGGTGATTCAGCTTTCCTAGAAGATCATTTGCAGGGGAAAAAAAATACAGTACTACAGCTGAGGCTGCTGCCTGCTTCCCTCTGTTTAAAAAAAAAATCCTGCTCTCAGACACATGGAATTCCCATTGATGAGGTCTGGCCCACACCAGGCGCTGCATTTTCCTCATTAAACATAAAGCTCAGGGTGAAGGCTGTGGGGGCGGGAGAAGGGATAAGGACACCTTGTAGCCTTTCCAGTGCTCTGGATGATTTGAACTCTGATCCCCAAGGTCAAATGGCTGACGTTCAAAAGCCTCCTCCGCCACCCCCACCCCTCTCTCACCTTCAAGCGCCTTCCTAACAAAAGAATGAATTTCTGCTACACACAATAAAGCCCTGCTGGATTTACCCAGATTAGAAAACCCCTTGAAGTCGCTGTCAAAACTAATCTCAGGAGAAACACTTGTTGATAACCACTGGGCTTTGTGCCGTGGCAGGAAAGACCAGGCGGGAGGAAGAACCTGGCCTCTGAGCCCATCTCCACAGTACATCAGACCCCGGACACCCTCACCTCACAGCACGCCCACCCCACCACAGCCCCTGTGAGTTCCACTTCCTGCTCTCCTTTGGTCCGAGCTCCCCCACCTTAGCACCGCCTCTCCCACCCTCCAAGCCCAGAGACCAACTCTGCAGCTCCCCAGAGCGGGAGGATCTCCGCCAGGCTCCAGCCGCCCCCACGGTTTAACCCTTCACCCTTCAGGGCCAGCGCTCTGGTCTCCTGCAAACTTTACCAGGCGGCTTTCCCCACACACACTGGGCCTGAGAAATCAGGCATACAGATTTCCCTCTACAGGTGGTTGTGAGCTGTAGCAGCTTTCACTCTTGCAATGCAAATGATTGTATTATTTTCTAAAATTTCATTTCATCCACTAACAAGGCTTTAACCCCAAAATTTTGCTTTATACCCTCTAAAGACTTACCATTTTCTCCAAACAGTGGGAAGAGAGAAGATAAAAGTCTCCAGGTGAGAAACAGTGCCCCTCGCATCGCCACCACCATGCCCTCACTCTGCCTGCCCCTAGGAACCCCCCACACTTTATTCTGACTTCATGAAGCCTTTCTGGAACTGGATTTTCATGTGCAAAATAACGGCAAGCATGAAGACACTGAATCAATGAGGATCAATCCCAAATACGGCCAAGCAGAAGAACCACTTGCCTATAACAGAATTCCCCCCTCCCCCCATCTCTCCCAGCCCCGCAGCACAGAACACTCCAGGCAGGAGGCAGCCCTGCCATCCCTTCCCCAGTTCACGCCCAGGACTGTCCTCCAACTGGCTTGCTCCTGCAAAAACCACACACACAGGACCCCAGAAGAGCACGCCAGAGAAGTCCAGGCAATTTGTACAAATATCACCATTCAGTGAAAAAGACAGTAACCACGGCCAGTCCCACAGATTGACTCTTGCAAACATTCAGCAACTGACATCATAAACTTTGCAAAAAGCCAAACACAAGACAGTGCACGGAATAACCTACCTTGGCGAGCTCCTTCACTTTTTGTGCAAATGTTTTCCCCTCCGCATGCTTTACACAGATTTCTAGGGAAATTTGGAAGGACTACTGAAGGGGTGGGAGAGGTGAGGGAATGGGGGTGGGTGGGTAATATAAATAAAGAAGCATTTTAAATGCACCACGCAAAAAGCTTGGGATTTCACGGTATGTGTCTGCACTCTTCCCAGAGCGAAGCAAAACAGTTCCTTCAGTGCCAGACTTGGAGGGAGAGGGAGAAGAGAGTGGGAGGGGGAGAGAAGGAGGGAAGAGCGGGAGGGGGAGAGAAAGAAAGAGGGTGGGGGGTTGCTGAAGGAGAGAGAGACCGGAGAGAAAGGAAGGAGAGGGAGAGAGAGAGAGAAAGAGAGAGAGAGAGAGAGAGAGAGAGGAGGGTGAGAGCGAGAGGGAAGGAGGAGAGAGGAGGCAGCCCCCCTCCCACACTCCCACCCCCACACATTCAGGCACCTCCTGAGAAACTGATCAGAGCAAAGAACTCATCACCCACGTTCGAAAACCCAATCAGGGTCTAAGCCCCCAATGCACACACTCTCCACATCTATTTATAGATGCATCCTAATGATATGCATTGCGTTCTGAGCGTAAATGTGTGTGTGCACGGGGATTACATAGTTCTTTTGACAGGTATTTTTTTTTTTTTCCTTGTACTGCAGTGTGACTGATTCTATCACTTTGGATTTTTTTTTTTTTGCATCAAAAAATATGCATCAATTTTGAAGATGCTCTGGAAAAATGGTGAGGGTCTCACTGCTTACAAAACCCTGGCTTCCCCCCACCCCCTGCAAAGCTGGGATATTTGCAGACTTGGGGCTGTTTGGAAAGACTCCAGCTCCGGCTGGCTGGCGTAGCACGCCCAGTTCCAGCAGCGTGTGCTATTGACCTGCATTGACGTCAGTGCGTCATTAGGTCTCCCTTAGAAACACTGACTTTCAAAAATAGTATCAAATTAATTCAGTTGGAGCCTGGTGAAGAAAGGCTACTAGCTAGAATCAGCCATAAAACTCCAGAATTTTCAGCCCTGGATCTCTTCTTCTTTTTCTAGGAGCCAAATAGAAATCAGATTGTATGGAAAATGCCATATTGATGGGATTTTTTTTTTCCCTTAAGAAAAGGGACTAAATTAGATTGCAAAACCCAGAAGTGCCTCTCTCTCTCTTTTTCTCCCTTTCCCCTCTTCTTTTCTGATCTAAAAATAACTCCCTGCTTGAGCCGACTGCGGTATCTTTTGTGTTGCAGCCCTCTGTTTTTAGCAGTCTGGCCCCAGTGAAGGGTGGAATACAAGGAAAGACATTGATCTATTGATATTTGCAGAGCCAGGAATTAATTTTAATGAAACAGGTGTTGCTCATCGTGGTGGTGGGTACTGCAGCAGAGGGGCGCCGTGGGAAAGATTTTTGCCATTCACACCTTCCTGGTTTCTTTTTCCCAATTCATTTTTTCCGAGCCATAACTCCCTCCCCACGTGTCTCACGTGGCCTCTGACCAGCACATGCAACCCCCATTCATACAAACACAAAGCAGCGGAGCATTCACACTTAGCTGAGGAGACAGCACATTCATGAGCCAGGGCTCTGGGGCGTTCTGCTTCCCACGGCTGCTCAGCAGGGCTGGGATGACTTTGGAGAACTTAAAATATGTGGTCTGATGATTAGCTGGTAATATTAAGATCTGCATTTATTAAAAATCTCTTTGATGGGGGGCAGTGCTTGCCCCCTTCACAGAACTAACAGGGTAGCTTTAATCTGTCTATTTTACAATCATTCATTTTAACCCATGCCTACGATATACATGTGGATAGAGAGCGGTTCCCCCATGCAAATTAGGTAACATGCACCGCTTTCAGATCTGGGGGGGGGGGTCTGATTCTTTTTTGTTTTCAGAGGATGCAGTTGATAATTGTTTCGTGGTCTCCATTTCCCATGTTTTGTGCTTCTCAATCCTTCCTCCTGGCCTCACCCTCCTCAAATGGGCTGCACTTGTGCCTTTGGGTGATTAAAGAATTTGATTTCTCTGGCTTGCTTAATTTTGGCCTGGTGAGGGACTAATTAGGACCACTGCACACAAAGGCGCTCACAGATGCCAAGCTGTGGGAGGGCAAGGAGACCCTGTACACACTTCAGCCATAAGACTTTAAGTCCACCTGGGGCTGGAAATGTAGCTCACCCGATACAGTGTGTACCTGGTATGTACGAAGCACCCGAGTTTGATTCCCAGAGCTACAAAAAAGGCATCAGGTCTGATTTGTGAATTTGTGGCCACCTAATAATTTTTGTTTATCATTATTTCATGAAAGAATGAAGCCCTCCTTTTTATTTCCTAAAATCTGGTTGGGAAAAGAGCTGGTGGGCCTGCCCCCATCATATAGAGACAGCATTAGCCAATCCCACCATGTCAGGCTAGATGGTCGGGAGGGGAGGTCAGAAAACCCTACACCATTACTCCCCATCTGACCTTACGCAGCCTCAACGAGGCTCAGAGGACCACTCAGTAGGGCATGGAGCTTGAGTTTATCTAAGGACAACTGCTGGTGACAGGAGAAGCCTTCAAATGATGACCGTCCAGCGTCTCTTTTTGCCTTTTCCCTTTCTTCTCTGGGGTTTGAGAAAGCTGTCTTCCCCTTCCCTGCCACCAGGCTAATATCAGAGACTTCGGTAATGATCATGCTCATCTGCAGATGCTTCTAACCATCCAGCCACCTGTGAGCCACTACCCCAGCCTACCAGGGCTCCCATACACCCTCATCATAAATGTGTTCATTCATAGACTACAGTCATTCATACACCTGCACCCAAACACGTTCATTCATCTTTTAGCCATAACTGCAGCCACACATTCACCGGCAAAGGGAAAAGTGGACCAGTGTGCACAGCAGGAACATGCCTACAGAAGGCTGCATTTCTACCCCTTTTCCTTTTCACGTGCACGCGCGCGCACACACACACACACACACACACACACTCTCACACTCTTTGTGCTGCTTCTTTCCCCAGGGGGTTTCAGCCCTGAAGCATACACAATCTTGGTAAAAATAAATTTCTGCCATTTAGACAGGCAGAGCTCTAGCCAGCATCAAATCTCCCTGACCTCACCCATGACCAGATCATGGATAGGGTGCCCACTGCCTGGCAGTGATGCAGACACCTAGGTGGATGGGGGATGGTTCTTTTGCTGGCCTTGTTTTCTTCACTTGGCAGCCCAGTGAATACACAAAGGCCAAGGAAGAGCCTTTTTGTGTGGCCTAGGAATGCACTTGGCCTGCTCAGATCTTGCCCTCTGGGGAGAGATGACAGCAGTTGTGAGCAGTTGGGTGCTGTGGGAGCTAGGTCTGCATTCTGAGGCCCTAGCGATCCTTGCTAGCCTGCACCGGTGCAGGGATGGTAACTGGGCACTCTCCAGGTGCCGTTTAGACCTGCCCTGCACCCTCCTCATCTGTTCTGTGCCTCAAGAGGTTTGACCTCTAGGGACTGCATAGCAGACCCTCTTGATCTCTACTTCAGCTAATGGGGTGGTGGGATGGCAGGGAAATTCAAAGGCTGGAGGACAACATAGAAGGATATTCCCCCGTTTCCATCTGAGTCAAGTGAGAAGTTACCTGTGGCCGTGTCCCTCTACTAAAAGCACAGCCCTTGTCAAGGAGCTCTCTTGAACAGTTACAATTACGGCTCTCTCTAAACTGTGTGTGTGTGTGTGTGTGTGTGTGTGTGTGTGTGTATACATCTAGACCAGTGATCCTCAACTTATCTACATCTGCACAACTCCTAAGCAGGATAAAAGTGCACACGTATCATTGATGTCTACTGGCTACTTTCTCACTAAACTTCCCATGAAAGTCCCAGGAAAGTAATGTATATTGTGTGACATAAGCTAAGGATAGCCTTTTCAATTAATTACAGGAAATCAAAGAACATAGGCTGCTGGGGGTAGTGTGGTGCAGGGAGCAGGTAAGGAGAACTATAGATGTGGGTCACAGCTAGCTGTTTGCCAGCTTTGTGATCATAGGTGAAGTATCTAGCTTATCTAAGCCTTGGTTTCCTCCTTTGCAAAATGGGAATAATGATAATAGCACCTTACTCTTAGACTTGTTAAGATGACTAAGGATATGATGCACGTGAAAGTAATCCATGATATGTGATGGCTGCTTACCTACTACTGGTACCACTATAAATATGCACTGTATAGGGCATCTAGAACTTTCAGGCTTTGGACTGTGATCAACAACAGAATACATATTGCATTTAAGACCTGAAGGCAAACACACACAATCGAAAAGTAACAGCCTTATGTAAACAGCTACACTCTCTCAATTTACTGATGAGACATCTGCTATAATAATGTCTGTAAGTATAATATCATGTATGCACCTTGTACGATATCAAAACATTATGAAAACAGTTTGCAATGTATTAATTTATCGAATCCATCTTGTCAAGGTGTCTTAAAACTGTCTCACTGATATTTGTGCTTCAATAAAATAAAAAAAAAACCCAAATATTGTAGGTACATGAATTCAGCAAAATAAAAAAAAAAAGTAACAGCCTTAAATCCTACAGTGAACTCTGATGTTTCCCCCTTTACTTCATCAAAATATGTGGGTCACAACCCATGAAAGGACTACAATGCTCAGCTGGAGAAACTGTGAACTGGTACGCCTCCCAAGGTCAACGGTCACCTCAGGGGTAACGTACTGGGTTAAGGCCATTCCCTGAGTCCTTTCAACAACTGTTTCCATTTATCTGTGCTTCTGTCTCATTGGTTTTGGTTTTTCACAGTTAATGTTGGTCATAGAATATTAAATGGAAAAATTCCAGAAATAATTTACACATTTTAAATTATAAACCATGGTGAACAACGTTAGCTTAAAGCTCTACCTGGCATTCTAACTTCCACACTAGGTTTTAAGCCAACTAACTTTTTCAATCCACCCCTCACTCCATTTCACCAGGCCCAATTCCATCCCTACCCCAGGCTTAAAAGGTGCTGCCTTCCCTCCCAAGGCTGGTTGAAGTCTGTACTTCAGATCCTCAACATGCTACTGTTCTTGCTGTGCTGATAAATCTTTTTGCCTGGAGCAGTCATCTCTGGATCTGAGATGAACTGAACATTTGGTACCAAAAGGCAAGAGGTTTGTGTGAGGCAACTGATCCCTAGGGCCCTCTTGGCCTTGGCTCTCCTTCCCCACAACACAGGCCATCTTCTCTGACCCAGCAGCCATCATCTCCTTGAGAGTGGGTGAGTTTCTAGGTCTCTCGCACAGGACCTTGACGTTTTTTGTGTTCATTCTAGTGCTAGGTCTTGGCCCTTCCTGGCCTGTGGATGTGTCCCCTTGGCTGGACTCTCAGGAGGAGCAGAAGATCATGGCAATACTGAAAGTCCAAGAGATGTCTATCTTTCTGTTATTTTCTCTTCCCTTTGCTTAGAGACTCCACCTGTTCCACTGCTATGAGCCACTCCAATTTGGCAACCCAAGTGCCCAAGGACTTGCCTTTGTTCTGTCTCCTTAAAAACCTAAAAACCTTCTATCTGGGAAGTGGAGATATCAAGCCAACCAACCAAACAAAAAATACTGAAACACTTGTTTTCTTTGGTAATACAATTTAAAAGCTAACATTTAACAGCCTCAATATGGGACCTTTGATTTCCAAATTCTTCAACACTCAAACAGTTTATCCAGCTCAATGGCATGTGGTCTGAAGTTCTTTAATATGTAGGCTCTTTTTACCTGCTCAGCCAACTTGCTTTCTGTCACAGCCCATTCCATTCTGGAAGTTTTTGGCAGGGAGAAGGATGTTGAGAGGATGGAGAAATAAAGAGGCAGAAAGGTGAGGCCGGCGGTAGCCCTCTCTCCTGAAGGGAGGAGAGGAACTCATCAGCCACCCTTGCACGTTTATTTATACATTTGGCAGGTTGGTGTCACATGACACCATTTTGCCTAGCCTCCCACGGCTTGGATTGCCTCAGGGCTTGGAGTTTTCTGCACTGAAGCAGCTTGTCCACACGGCTTGCCTCAGGCACTTTCTTATAACCCAGAACTGGCTTATGTTTATCCTGACTGCATATATGATCAGTCTCCAACTTCAGTGGCTCGCTATCTCTTGTAGTTCTCAGTACTTTGAAATTCTCCTTCATGATCAACCTATACTTGACACTAATTCTGTCCAGCTGACCACACCCCCCCACTGCTGTATAGCTCTCAACCCTCAACCCCTTCTTCTTTACCTACCTTCCCTCATTACCCTTTTTTTCTCTGCCCACTGTCAGCTCTTGTGCCCATTGACTTCTTCCTAAACCAGAACTTCAGCTGGCCTCTGTTCTTCCTTCCAGGAGGTGATAGGAATAGAGGGCATTATGCACTTTCATATTCCTAAGCTTCTCCCAAATTTAAAATACATAGGTTTTAGCCACCCTCAATCTCCAGTTCAACCTCTACTCTCTCATGCTAGATAACTTCCTTTCATTCTCTCTGCCTCCACTCTGATGCCTTTCCTGCATCTTAGTGGTGTAACCATATACTGTTAAAGTAACAGAAACAGACCTCTTATAGAAGATATCTATTATGATTCATTTAAAAAAGTACAGTGGTACACCTGAGAGAGGTAATTGTCTTATGTATATTATCTGTCTGTCTGTCTGCCAATCTGTGTTTATAATAACCTTCCTGGACAAGAGAAACTTCCAAACAAGACACCCTCCATGGCAGATAGAGCAGTGGCCTGGGCCAGTGGGCTCCAGTTTCTCCATAATGGGTGGCTCCTCTGGTTTTCCCCAAGGTCCCCATCCCCAAGATGAGGGGAATACATTATTTGTAAAGAATAAAATTTTTAAAAAATGTATTTGGTTGTTAGAGGGTCTCACTATGCAGCTTGGACTCACGGTGATCCTCCTGCTTTCAGTGCCCCCACACTGGGATTACAGGTGTGTACCACCACACCTGGACTCTAGCTGGGCTGGCATGGCATGAGGTGCCAGGGATCAAATTGTGGTTCCTGTGCTTGCCTAAGCAGCACTTTAGTCTGCTGAGCTATCTCACCAGCTCCAATAAACAATACAATTTTTAAAAAGGTCTATTTTTTTTAAAAAAGAGTGGCCATAGGGTAGCCCTTCACATCCATGGCAAAAACAACAGAGACTCCAAATCCCAAGCTTGCACCAAGCAAACATAGAGAATACAAATAAAATATAACAAAATATCAATGCCAGAGGAAAGCACTACCAAAAAATTAAAGATATTTAAAAGTGGAGATCTCAGCAACCTGACTGAATTCAAGCTGGACTCTAAACCCAAGTTGATGGAGAGGATAAGTCAAACTATAAGCCAAATATCAGGTAAAGAGTGACACTTGGGTAACATAGCCTATCCTGACTCCTGGCAAGTGACAAGCTAAGACTGACTCCGGGCACAGGGTACCAAAAGTGAGAACAGCCTCCTGGCTTCCCGTAACAAGGTCATGAGGACCATTGGGAAAATAACTTCTTGGTATATTTATTTTAAATTAATATTTTTGTCTGATAGATGAGCCTAAAACATTTTTTAAAATAAATATCTGTGGAATGATCTTTGAACTACAATTACAGGTTAACTTTTTGTTGATTTCTGTGTGTACTAAGATAATTTGTCTTTCAAGGCCATATAAAGTCATTCCTAGCTAAAGGGTAACATCTTCGCTCTTCTTTCTCTTTTCTGCTGTATTGAGATAATTTACTGTTCAAGGTTACTTAAAAGTCTGCTCTGCAGCCAGCTAGAATGAAAATGCAACATCTGCAAGTTAACTCAGAGAGAAAGGTACCAGGAACATTTCAAAATCCAAAAAAAGCTACTACTGCAAGTACTGTAAGTAGGAGCTTTTATAAAACAAAATGAAACAGTAAAAAAGACCAAAAAATTTCAAAAGTAGGAGATCTAAGTCTGTCTAAAGGTGAGATGAGGCTTATAAAAGGCGATATTTTTGACTATTTTGTTTTCACTCTTGTTGGTTTGGCTCAACATAAACTCTGTTCCTTTCAGACCTCTTTGTTGCTCAAAAGGGGCTGTGATTCTAACCCTACAACATCAACTTCTTCCTGTGGAGTGCAGGACCAGAGAAGATCAAAAGACAGTGAGGCACCCCAGCAATGAGAGATAATTACAAATGGTGATGAATTGACAATGCCTTCAGGACAAGAGGAGGTAGGAAAAAAAGCAAATAAAGACAAAGCTGAGAGACTGTAAGGAAGGACTCCTATCCCTAAGTGCTGATTGTAATGATCACAAAGATATTATTTGAGGGCTGGCCAAATAGCTCAGTGGATTAAAGTATCTGCAAGCAGGTGCAGGGCCCGAGAGGTTCGATCCCTGGGCCTGCTGTGCCAGCCCCCTCCCCCCCAGGGGCACACTGTGATGACAACTGAGATTGGGTATGTGGCATGCACTTATAATCCCAGCTCTTGGGAGGCTGTAAACAAGGGTATCACTATAACTCTATCTGGTAATGAGACCCCGAACACCCTGTAGACTCTGCCCTAAAACACAAACAAAACAAAACAAAAACCAAAGATTTTATTTGGTTTTGTCTTCCAAACTCTTCTTGGTAAAAATGGCTGCAAACGATTATTCTTAAAGAACTCTCTGTGGACCATATTTGTATGACTGTTTCTTCAGTTTATTTCTTCCAGAATCCCACAATTCTCAATAATAAGCAATGTCACCCAGATTAAGTCTCAGCTTTAAGCTCAAAGTCACCCTACCTCTACCTCTGATGATGGAAAAACTAAAAAAAGGGCCTTATGACATCCCTGTTCAGCTGAAGTCAGTTACAGATGCGACCATTCCATCCTTCAGCAATGATTTTGCTGCCGATTCATCAGGGATAACATGGTGACAAAGGGGTTAAAATTCTCAGCACCCAAATTTCTTTGAGAATGTGTCTCTGCCCAGCACTTCCTGGACAGCCACAAGACACTACAGTAATGGAGATGAAAAACAGAACAAGAGAAAAGCAAATACAAAAACCATCCTATCCTTCCCTGAGCTAAAGGGGCAAATGGATTATCATTCCTTGGAACCCATCCAACTATTCTAAATCCAAGGCTAACTCTAGCCTGTCCTTTCCCCATGGACTGGGACTGGTTGCTGACCCCAGTTCTAGGGCTCCTTTGACCTGCATCATAAAACAGAACCCAGGGTTCTCTAAAGGTAGCAGGTAGAGCCAGCTAGCTAGTTCAGCAGAGTAAAGTGTCTTCTTAGGCAGATGCAGGGATGGGGGTTCGACCCCTGCGTGTAGTGCCAGCCCACCCCCCAGGGCATGCTGAGACAGTGATTGAGACTGGGTGTGGTGGTGTGCGCCTGTAATCCCAGTGCTTGGGAGGCTGAAAACAGGAGGGTCACTATGAGTCCAGTCTGTGTAGTGAGACCCTCTACTAAATACATAAAAAAAGTAGCAGGTAAACTGATCTCTTTTCTTTCGGATACAGAAACAATGTATTTGATTTTATAGAAATATGCAGGACTCTTAGTCTTCTCTATTATAGGAGGTTGATGGCTTAATTTTCAAACCACTCTATGCCAAGCCTCTGCTTTGTACATTAAAAATAACAATTTTCATGCATTCCTTTCTAGCACTCCCAATATGTCCCACCCCATTAATCAGATGAGATATACTTCCAAAATCATCCTCCACCATGACCATCCAGAGCTCCCCAGCCTTAGCTCCTCCTGTGTGTCTCAGCCTGACACCCTATCAACAGAGATTATATATGTCACCTTATGTTCTACTCCAGTAAGTCAACCCCATCACGTGGGACACTATAAATCCCTCAGTTTCCTTTCATCACATTCCTGTCACATTCTTTAAGGTTACCCTTAAAGACCCTATGTCCTTCCTCACCAAGATACAATATCTCCTTCACCCATGGCCCATATGGGCCTCCAACTCATCATCTCCAAACTCTTCTCTGCCCAAACTTCTTAAGCCCACCCGTTCTCCTTACAACACTCCTATAATAGCCATAAAAAAAAAAACAAATGGAACCTATTATCTAGACGAGGACCTACATGCTGTCAATGAGACCTGCTACCCATCATCCCTCTAGTCCTGATCCACACAACAGCCTTTCCTCGATGCTGACAGTTACCTCTCATTTTATACTACTTGACTTCACAGCTAGTTTTTCTATGGCCCTTCTTGACTTAAGTTCCCCAAAGCCTTTTACCTTTACAAAGACAATTCCTAACATTGAAAACTCCTGACAACCCCTGAAGCTGTCCTTTCTCAGGGATTCTTCAACAGCCCGTATTATTTTAGATAAACACTAGCCAGAAACACTAGCTACCTTATCTAATATGTGGATGACATTCTATTGTACACCCCTTTTCTGAATCTGTGAACAGCAGACCCTGCAAAATTACTTAATTTCCTAGCAGCAAAGAGATACAGGTATCACTAGACAAAGGCTGGTTCTTTCAGACTGGGGCCATCTAGCTTGGATTTCCCATCACCACTACTCATAAGGAATCACACAGGATATCAAAACCCTCATCTCTCAGGTTCTGCCCTCCCAATCAAAAGCCAATCTCTTTTGCTTTTAGGAGCTCACTTATTAATGACTTTCAGCAGTAAATTCCATAGTTGGGTCTCATAACTAAACCCCTATATGAGGCCCACTTGGGAGGTTCCAGTGACCTCTTTCTGCCCTCTTGCTTTCCAGTTGCAGCCAACTCAAATTGGCCCTTGCCTCCATATCTGCACTTCGTGCTCAAGCCCCAACAAACCTTTCCACATATATGTAAATACCAAAAGGAAATTTTCTTGTAGGCTCCTAGCTCAACTTCTTTCCAAAAAAAAAGCAACTTATAGCCTGCTTTTTAAGAACAGTTAAATAAGTTGCCCTGGAGGGCCAGAGAGATGGCTTAGCAGACTACACACCTGCTTTGGCAAGCACAAGGATCAGGGTTCGATCCCTGGACCCATGTGCTGTGCTGGCTATACCACCAGGGTGCGCTTAGCTGGCAACAGAGTCCACCTCTAGTTCCAGCTCCAGGAAGACCGAAAACAGAAGGATCACTACAAGTCTGAACTGCATAGTGAGACCCTGTACCAAATACATAAATGGAAAAAGAAAGATACCCTGGGGTACTTGGGCTATCTCTACATTTTATTTTTATTTTTTATTTATTTTTCTTACAGTGCCAAGGACTGAACTCAGGACCCTGTGCTTGCCAGGCAAGGGCTTATTCTACTGAGCTGTCCCTCCCAAGCCCTCTCCATTTTAGTCATAGCAGCTCTCATTATAAAAAGCCCTAGGCTCATCTACTCTATCATTTCAGCCCCTGTTTCTCATTCTTTACAGCCTACACTGACACATCCAGTGCCTGCTACACACCCAAGGACATGGGTAGACCTCCTATCCACTGCCTTCCTACACATCTGCATGCCAGCCCTACTCACCCCTCTTCAGCCATTCATACAGCTATGTGGACAGTTCTTTCTTCTTGGAAATGCTCCCCCCAGCTCTTCCTTTCAAAGATTACCTCCCACCACTCTTCCTGATTGGCCAACTTCTGCAATATTTTGCTAAAACTTCTCTCCAAAAACCTCATGATAAACTCATTCCCCTAGCAATCCTGCCAGAGGATAGGGTCTAGCTCAAACCTATCTACCCCAACCCCTTACAGGTAAATAACAGGGACCCTATATAGTTATTCTCACCACATTAACAGCCACAAAACTTTTAGGCTTTCCCTCTTAAATCCATTTCTACAGGCTAAAGCTTGTCTAACCTCCCCAACTAAGTCTCACCATTCCACATATTTCTAAATCCAAATTTATGACTCCTGCATGCCCCTCATGATCAAACTGGCAAGCTATGAGCCAACCGAGGACCAGTCCTCCATGAGTGTATGACCTTATTCTGCTACTTGTCTGAGACTATCAGCTAGAGACTTCATAGTTTTCTCCTGATAACCTCTTGGCCAGAATAGAGGCTCCTCTTATACCACTGGTCCTCAATGCATCCATCTCCTAACTCTCCATGATCCAACCAGTCTTCATAATCCACTTCTTCTTTTACCTGATAACATGAGTCCCTATAAAGATTATCTTGAAACTGGACATGGTGGTCCATGCCTGTAATTCCAGTGCTGGGGAGGCTGAAACATGGGAATCACTATGAGTCTGAGCTGTGTGGTGAGATCCTATGTCAAATAAATAAACAAAATATTTTTTAAAAGTAAAAAAAAATTACCTGTAGCTCAGCATTTATAATACTCCTTCAGTCCCACCAACAACCATTTAAACAGGACAAATGCCCCCTGGCCCAAGTCTGCCAGCTGTGCCTGCCTCTACCACCTTTAGCTTTTTATGACAAGTCCCCTATCAAGCTGGATAAACACTCAGACATAACTTGTTCAACAATAGACTCAGGTCTCACACGTGAAGTCAGACCAACAGCCTCCTTAAATGATACCAGTCTTGGCAGACAGGTCTACCAAACTCTTTCAAACATATTTCACTCACTTGAACTACCCACCAATTATTGGTCTCAATACCCTTGATGTTTTCTTCTTTTGTCAAGCCTCCCTTGACCTTTGCCCTGAGCCAACATTCAGTAGTCTCTTCATGGAAGACACTCCTCAAAACAACCACATCATCACCATCGAGAGCCCCAAGACTATCAGTTTCATCAGATTAATTACAAGACAAACAAAAAGTCCACACAACGCCTCCTCTCTCTGGATCAACCACCATCTCATTCTCTCTCCTAGGCCAGTCACACATAAACCCCTTAAGCTCTTCTCATGGGATTTCATTAACAATTCACCCACCGGTTAGTGGCCACCTGCCCACCACAGCCACTGTCTTGGAATCCCTTAGGCTACATCAGGATTCCTATGTTGTTCAGCTCTCTTCATCTCAGCACTTGGGCATTGTGTTGTCTCACAAAGGTGAAGATATATTGTGTGAGACCAGATTCACATAATTTTCATTGAAGCATAGTCTTATAACTGTTTTATTTTAGGATTGTCCCTACTCATTTTTAGTCCTAATTTATAATTAAACTATATCATAGGTAGGTATGTACTGGCCAGATCACAGTATGTACAGGGATGAGTACTATCTCTGGCCTTAGGTATCTACTGGGAATCTTGGAAAAGAGCCCCATGGATAAAGGACTCCTACAGCTCTGTTGTAAGAGAGACTCCCACCAGATAAAGGGTAGGGGTCAGGTGGGAATGATCTCAGACTCAGAAATGCAACTGACAAGCATTTGCATGGACTTCTGTGTAAGAATAAAGGATTTGGTGAAGGAAATGCAAATGTACAAGACATGGTGTCGTCACAGGAATTGTGGCTTAGTAACAGCTAAGATTCGCTCATTTATTCATTTAACAAACTGAGCAAACAAGACTGAAGTTTTTAACCTCACCTCATGGAACTGACAGACAATAAATAATAATCTGATAAGCATAGTATGTTCTGTTAGTAGTAATGGTGCTGAAGAAACAGTAAGGAAGTGGAGCCTGACTGATAGGAAGGTCTATCCTACAGAAGGTGCTGGGCAACTAGTTCGCTAAGGAGAAAGCATTTGGCCAGAGACACAAATGAAGTGAAGTAGCCATATAAATTCTTACACTTCAGTAAGAGATGCAAGTAAGCACAAAGGTTGGGAAGGAGAAATGAGCTTAGAATATTCTAGAAGCTCAAAGAAAGCCGGAGTGGTCATAGTTTAGTAAGCAAGGCAGAGTAGTAGGTATCAGATAGGTAGATGGGATCAGAGATGTAGGATGTGACCATTACACTACATCTCGATGTGTGATGGGTTTTGAATAGGAGAAGAACATGACCTTGCCTTACAGAAGCATGCATGCTATTATATAGAGAACTGAGTGAAGACAGTAAGAGGGCAGTGATGGAGTGGCCCAGGAGGCTATTGTAGTGGCCAAGACCAGAGGTGATAGTGACTGGGAAAATGCTGACACTGATGAGCCTTTTAGTTCACTACTGGAGGCTGTGACAAGCAGCTGGAGCAGCGATATCCACCCTGAGGAGGCCAGAGCCTCTTCTGCTCCATAACACAGTGTAGAATGTGAGGTGCCAAGATAGAGTACACAATGTTGTGGGAACTCAGATGAAAATTACATCTGGCTGGGGGATGAGCTGGCACTGGAGTTGTGTTTTCAAGGATGAGTGGGCAGAAATGCTAAGAAGGAGAGGACATTCCAAAGGAAGGGAAAAGCATGTGAGTAAAGCCACAAAAGCGGGAACATAGAGGGCACAGGAAGATGTTTTCCTGTATGGATATGGCAGGCCTGAGAAGACAAGGTAGGAGATAAGCCTGAATGGTTAAGTTTGGAATAAACCTACTCTACACTAGAGTTTGGGCACTGGAGAGCTCCTATATGTTTCTGACAGGGACACTTAGAATTAGACTGAAAGCAGTGCTTTAGAGATTACTGGGTACCTAGAGGATGCAGGAAAACCTGGAAGCCTGCTCTTGGGGGCTCAGTAGACCCCTTGGCGAAGTAGATAACTGTTCCTACCTCACTCAGAATCCCTATTTCAAAGCAACTATCTGCCTGACCAGTGGCGTGGTCATAGTAAGCCTTTCCCCTAAGCCTCTGGTCATCCAGTGTTTCCACCTAAAGCTCCTGTCCAGCTATGCTATACAAACACTCCCCCAATTCTTCTCTGGCTCCTAGGTTTCTACTGCACTCTCCCTTCTATCAAAGCCCTTGTCTACACTCCAGTTGGTCTTAACCTCAGTTACTGGCATTTCCCTAAGAATGTATTTTGCATAAATGCAACACTTCTATGAGGTGTAAGTTATTCTGGGCTGGGGACCTTCCTTGGCACTCCTTTGGTTGTCCCCAGTCTGACACTGGACATCCCTTCAGTTACCCTGACTGCTCCATACCTAATCATGTGAGGTTTCAAAGCCCCAGAGGTCCAGACAGACTGACATCTCCTCACAGTCTAAGGACACTCAGCTCCCTGCCCTGGACCCCCTTTCAAGTTTCCCATTTCCTGGCCATCCCAGAAGTGTACGTACTAAGATTTGGACACTTCTAGATTTTGCCTTGCAGAGGACTCTCCCAGAATTGCCTTGTTTACCTAGGAAGTACATCCACACTTTTATAAACACACCAACCCCATGATTTCCCATAGAGAGACAGGGGAATGGGCCTGGGTCAGCTTAAGTGTCCTCCATTCACTTCACACCCTGGAACTCCACCAGGACTTGGGACTGGGCTGACAGGTGGCTTCACTTGAAGGCCAGCCCTGTGAGACACCATGCTTGGCTTTTGGCGGGGAAGTTTCACTAGCATTTAGCCCACTCTCTGGAGTTCTTGTCACAGGCAGCCCAATTTCACCTCCCTTATTTCACCAGCCATGGGAAACAGCAACCAGCAGATTCAGGTTTCTGGGTATTAACGAGACTGTGAGCACTTCCTGGCACCTGGCACCTTGCGGAAAATGAGTCACTTTGGGACCAACTGCAAAGGCACAGATAATGGGTTCCTTCTGCCTTGTTGCTGTGGACACTCTATCAGGCGCTTGGCCCTGCAGTCAGCCTCCACGCCTCCATCCCTTTCCCCATCTGTCTGAATTTCCAGGAGGGCAGGGCAATGAAGTCAGCAACCGAGAGAACATGGCTATAGTGAAAGCCTGCTCCTGCCCCACGCTGTGTAGGCTTGGGTCCCACCAAGTCGGGTCCTGACCCATAGGTGTCTGAGTGTGGGACGACCAGGTCATCAGTGCAGCACGAAGGCTGAAGAGCGCTGTGGGAAGCTCCATACCATGAAACTTAACTTTGAACCTAGGTTGAACCCAGTCTTTCACTGGAGCTGCAGTCCTTTTCCTCCGCCCGCTCATTCACGCAGCGGGCACGCAGCGGGAGGGCGGTGGAGTCAGAGAAGGACACCCTCTTTCCATTCAATTGCACGCATTCCTTCCCCAATCCGTACCCACAACAGACCCCAGCACATCCCCTAACTGCCGGGTAGAGAAAGACCGGGTTTTGAGGTGAAGGCTGAGCTGTGGTCCTCAGGCTGCCGCCGGGCCCGGGCCACGCACCCGCGCTGGCGTTGGAAGCCCGCGGCCGCGCAGGGGAGGCAGGCGGCCACCGTCACGCGGGCGGCACGTGGCCTTGCGCCGAGGGCACGTGAGGGGGCGGGCCCACGCCCAGGATCCCCACTCGCGGCTGCTTACGTAGCAGCGCGCGGCGTCCGCCCCCGCGCGCCCTCCCCCCAGCCAGCGCCCTCCCCCCCCACCCCGCCCCCGCGCTGCTGAGCGCCAGCCCCTCCCCGCCCCGCCCTGCCCCCGCCCCTCCCTGAGCTCCCGCACGGGGGCGCCCGGGCTGCGGGGTCGCACCCGCCCCATCCCCGTGGAGCCAGCTGCCCTGGGTCTCTGGGGACGGCTGTGTTCCGGGGCGGGCTGGGCCAGGCCGGGGCAGCGAGCGGCTGCACGGAGTCCGCGCCCCGCCGCCCACGCGCGTGTGCTCTCGCGCCGCTGCTCCTGCGCTCGTGACTCTGCTTCGTGCCGGCGGAATGCCGCAGCGGCCCGGGGGCAGGGGCGGGGCGGCTCCCAGCGGGCAGAGCGGGCGCCTGGGGCCTCCGAGGCTCTGGTGCGCACTTGCCCTGCCCATCCCACCCCGCCCCGGCCTCCCACACCGGGTCATGGCCCTGGCCATCTAAGGGCCTAATCCTGCACCCGGACCTCCCCTGAGGCCCTGGGTCCTCATCCTGCCCCCAGTTAACAGCTCTTGGGCCATGGCAGATGTCAGAGTCTTATCCCGGATCCCCTGCCTACAGCCACACCTCGAGGTTCAAACCTTAGTGGGCCCCCGAGGGGAGTGGTAGGGTGACGGGGCTGCACGCAGACTGTCCACATTGCCCCTTCTGTGGACACCTTGGAACCAGGTAATGGAAAAACAAACAAACCGTGGAGAAGGATGAAATGGAGCCAGAACACTGGGCACTTTGCCTTTTCTGGATTGGTCATAGCACTTGGCCGTCCCCGGGGTGAATATTGGGGTTCTCATCAGAGCATCACCTAGAAGATGCTTGCTGCCCCTGGTAACGGCACAAAGGCTTGACCTGGGCCCTGTCTTCTGAGATGCGGTGTCTCTTGACGCAGGACTTGAGATAAGGCAACGTGTGTTGGCCACGTGGAGAGGTGGGGTTAGAAAGTAAATATGAAAAACGTGAGATGCTGCCTTCAGAAATCAGACCCAGTGCTCCCTGTGATGTAATAATTCTCTGTCCTCAAGAGTGCCTGCACACTCCAGTCCTAGCCTGGGGTTGCTTTGGGGTGTAACCCTGACAGACCTAGGACCATGTCTTCCAACTGGCAGTCTTTTAGACTAAAGTCTTTCTGCGAGAGAGGCTACTGGGCCAGGCTTCAGAGCTGGGCCCTGAGCATTCCAAGTACTAGCAGTAGACACTGCATGAAGGGTGGACGTAGAGGAAAGAAGCTGCCTGGGCAGCAGCCTCCACAGAGAAGATGGTCCAGGTCTCCCTGCCTGCTCCTCTGTTACCCTACAGTGGGTGTGTTGAATCTGGTTGTTTCCAAGTTTCCACTTCTAGACCACACTGATGTCATAGTGTTTCATATAGTTTACTAGCAGCTTTTTTGTGTGTGGTTTGACTTAATGTCACTCAAGGTCAATTTGGAAAGGGGGATTGACATGCATGCAGGGGGCCTCAAGAGAAAGATGCACTGGATCGTTGGGGAGAAAAGGGCTGTGGGTAGCTTTGGGATGCTCTGACCGTTTATTCATTTCTGCTTATGAGGACCTGTACTGTTCTATCCCTTGTGAACTATTCCAATGACATGGACTCTGATATTGGGGAGATTTGGGTTCACAGAGAAGGAAAACAGTAGATGATTACAGTTGGGGGAAGTGATTAATAGCATGAGGTTGCTCATAATATGGGGAAAGAAGTGGTAGAAATATGGAAGTCCAGGGACTGTATTAGCTGGGCTGTGTTATGCTATGTAGCGATACCAGTATCTCAATGGCTGAAAGTAATGAAGGATTTGCGCTTTCAGGTATTTGCATTCACCAGAGATCTCCTGTGGTTCTCCTTCACGCTCACTTCCTTCTCGAACCAAAGGAATGATGTGGTGGCTACATCGGACTGGCTGGTCTTATGGCAGAGGGAAATCAGGCTGCGGCACCACATGTTGACTTTCACACCCACACTGCCGTTCACGTTTCAGTGGCCAAAGCAAATGGTGGGATGGGTCCACTGTAAGTGGAGCAGGAAGAATAATCCTGTCATGGGATTGCAGCCCACTGCCGCTTCCCAGAGCCGTGACGCTTGGGTGATGGCACAAGCAGATTAGGACTGGAATCTGCAGGCACATGGGCAGAGAGGAAATTTGTACAGAAAGAGTCTTGCTGGCCACAGTCATAGAGCCATAAAACTTCCTAGAATATTCAAGACAAGCCAGTCATTGCCCACTGAAGTCTTGCTGCCTGAGTCCATCAGAGGAAGGAAACACTGTCCGTTCTCATCCACCCACTGGGATCCCTTTTTAAGAACTTGCTGTAGCCCTGTTTCAATGGCTGTCACAGGAGAGGATGCTAATTGGGTATTGTACATCTTCCCTTAGAAAACGGACACCAGGCATTCAAAAAGATGATCAATGTATGGTCACTGGCATATCTGGCATAAAGGTGTCCTTAACAAGACCCAGACACCAACAGATTGCAATCGCATTTTAATCTTGATGCCTGACAGTGTGGCCCGCAGTGGCTGTGGGTGCCAGCCACGGGTGTCAGCCTGTTTTTGTGGAGCATTTCGAAGTCCTGATGGCTGCTTGGGTCTCAGCAACCCAATCTGTCTTCTGATGAGTCTGGCCTGGAAAAGCTTTGCCCTTCTCTCCCCTTTCACTGTCTCTCCTGCTTTAGGTGGCAGAAGTGGAGTGAGATCTGTCTTTGTCAAGACGTGACCATAACAGTCACCCCTTCAAGTGCTTTGAAGCAAGAACAAGTACAAGTTACTGATTCTTTTTTGTGTTTTCTTTTTTGGTACTGGAAATCAAACTCAGGCCCTCGTCCCTGCCAGGCAGGTGCTGTACCACTGAGCTAAATCCCCAGGCCAGTTACTGATTGTTGAACTGTGAATTGAATCTTTCATCATTGCTTGGCTTTTCCTTCACGATGTCTTAAGGGCCTGAAGTGCACTGTCCACCCGCTCTCCTGGTGCCCCGGGTACCAGAGCTGCCCTAGGAAAGTCTGTTGATAGGCTGGTTAGTTGGAAGACCACCATGCTAAAAGAATTGGAGTTCTTGCCATTGGAAGTGACTAAAAATCCAACCTAAATGGCTTAGAGTAGCTTTTTTAGAAGAAAAGCCAGATATCTAAAAAGCCCATCAGGCATATTCAACTTCAGTCATGGTGTCATGTAGAGGGTTAGAACAACACCTGGCTTCTCTCTCGTATGTGTACAGCCTGTACCTTCTGGCAGGCTGGTTCCAGGCTGCACAAGCTGCAATCTTACATCCTCCTGGATGTCCAGAGGAGAGAATGTCTGTGCCTCTCACAGCCTTCACAGCAATAATTGCACTGGGCAGAGAACTCTCCCGAACCTATTCTGGAAGTCATGGGGCCTGTGGTGCTCCAAGGACTTGGCCCTAAGGCCTAAAGCCTGGGTTGTAGCCCTACCCAGAGCAAGGGTCTGAGAGATGGAAAGGGATGGTTACTGGACAGAGTGAGCATCCAGAAACAAGGCAAATGGAAGCTGAGGCAGCATGTGGAAAGAGCAGAGGACAGGTCACTGCCAGTGGCTTGCATTAGCCAGGCATGGCCATAGTAATGGTGTGGGACAGATGGACTTCAGACTCCCTGATGCCCCATGAGGAGCCCTTGTTTCTCTCCCATGCAGGGTCTCTCCGTACTTCAGACTGGGCTGTGTTGTCTTAAGTTTGGGTTCCTCGTGTGGGCTGGGTTCAGGTCCTTTTCCTGCCACCCTTCAGACAAGAGCCACCTGTAATATGTCCAGTGCATGGCAGAATGTCTGATAGGAGAAGTCCTGCCATGCACTGAGCCCTACCTGTGCTCCTCTGACCTAAAAAAGACACATGGCTAGGCCCAGCATCACCGAGGCTGAGAAGTTATGTGGAAAAAGCAGTCCATTTATCGCAATGTCACAAAGGGTAAGATCAAGCCAGGCGTGGTGGTGCATGCCTGTAAACCCAGCACTTGGGAGGCTGAGGCAGGAGGGTTGTTATGAGTTTGAGACCAGCCTGAGCTACAAAGTGAGCTTGCGGTCAGCTTGAACTGCACAGTGAGACCCTGTCTCAAAAAGAAAAAAGAAAACAAAAGCAAAGGGTAAGATCAGCAATAGGATGGAGAGGGGCTGCTCCATGTTTGCCCACGTCCACTTGCCTGTGGCTTTATTCACAACCATCTCATGTCCACGTGGACGTGCACACAGAGGTGTGTGGAGCAAATGACACAGGAGCTGCTTTTGTCCTCTCTAATTTCACTGTACGCTGCCGCCAGCCTTCGGGCCTCCACCAGAAAGTCCCTGCACCCACTGTGATTCATGTTGCCTCTCCTTGGAGCTGGGAGGGTTGATCCAGCAGTAGTGTTGGTGGGTGTGGACGATGAGTGAGTGCTCACGTATGTGTGCCTGCTGCGTGGGGCAGACTGGATAGGATAGATCGCTTTTGGAGGTCCTGCCCACTCCAAGATGTTCTGATTCTGGGTATGCTGTCCGACCACATGGAGTTGTACTTTTTGATGCAGGAATTGACCAGAGACTGGTTTCTTTACTGCCAGTGTCCTCAATCTGGGGCCCATTATGTGAACTTGCAGTAGGTTCTTGTACCCTGAAGACACACACCTGTCTTCCCTGGGGAGTCTTGAGTATGGGAACCAAACTGGAAGGAGGCAAGTTTGTCAGCAGCCATGTCTCTTCCTATTTTTAAAAAAATAATTTTAAAAATAATTTTAATTATTTTTAGGAAAACAAAGACAGAAACAAGGTAGTATATAGCAATACATAAGTTACAAATTTTCAAAACAAGAATAGCAGAGTAACAATTGATGTAGTACCTATTTTTATTGTCAAATCTTAGATGCTCAGATTAACAGATAAAGTTATGCAAGATGGGACATATGATTGAATATTACCACATGCTTTCAGGAAGACTTAAATTTTTCTTGTCTCTCATTTTCTTTTATTACCCTTTTTAAAAAAATTAAAGAGAGTATAGAAATAATTAATATGACAGAAATAGTATGCATTTAGAAAACCAAGATGACAGATATTTCAGGCATGGTTTTAGTATTACATACTGCTGTTTTCCATGTAGTTGCTTAGTTCACAGATATCAGCAGAGTTAATCAAGGTGAGAATTCTACTCATTAACTGCTGTTGTCAAAAAACTGATAGGAACTCTTAGGACAGTCGCTTTAGCCAGCTTGTACATGTGCGTGTATGGTTTTTACCCCTACCTTATTTCCTATCTTTTCTCCTTTTGCTCTCTCTGTTGTTTAATTCTTAACACATCATCTCTTCCTGCCTTTGCCTTGGGCAGCCTCAGGTGGGAAAACCATCCTCATATGTCCGTCACATCTTTTACTTAAAAACAATCAACACCAGAAAACAAAACAAAACAAAACAAAGGAAAGAAGGAGCCCTCCCCAACTGGAAGGTCTGCTTAGTGTCTGCCTTGGTGCCTCATAGCTGTGGCCATGGCCATCCTTCTTCCTTTCTCATCTTTCACATCTTGCCTGTGGGGCCATCCATATCTGCTGTTGGGGTCACAGAAACTTCTTCATTTGGTGGCTCAAGAAGAAAGGATCGGCATTGTTTCGTTTCGCATCAGTAAGCAATTGTGGATTGAATGGGATAGTAGCTCAGCGTGCAGTGGTGGGGGCGTTGCCTTTGGAGCCAGCCCCTCTGTGTTCTGATTCTGGCTCTGCCATTTAGCAGGTTTGTGACCTTGAGCAACTTACTTAGCCTCTCGTATGCCCACTCTGCTGGTCTATGAAATGTAGCTAAAATAGGACTACTCACATAGGGTTTTCCTAAGGGGTACGTGAGGTAGTACTTCTGCTCAGAATAGTGCTTGGCACAGATGTGTTCAATAGACATTGGCTATTATTATCCTTACTTTGACATGAACAACTTAGCCACTGTCTTCAAATAACTCAGACTCTAGTGAGAAAAGTGTCCCTGGCCACGTGGAGGATGCAACTGTTCAGTTGTAAGATGACAGGGAAATGGGGGTGGCTGTGGGAAGACAGGGAGAGTTACTAGGAAGGATTTTAAGGGAAGCTAGTTCTTCTTGAGAGTTAGAATTGATTAAAAAAAAAAAGGTAATGAGCCCATATTTGTCATCAGAAGCATCCTGAACACTGAATGAGCAGAACTAGAGTTCACCCGCAAAGCTTTGTTTGGATGACAGTGTATTAAAAAAAATTCAACCAACCAGCCAACAAATTAGGACAGTCTTACACAACAACTACTAGACTTTTGACTTTCAAATTTGGTTTATACAGAACTGGACCATCTGGCAACCTTGAGCCCACACCCTTGCATATCATTCATGGGTTGCATTATGACTGCACCCTAAAGCTAGAGTTTATTGTGCATGTAGGTACATCTTATGCCTGCTTCTGGGGCCACTGCTCTTGCTTCTGGGGATCCCCTGGCTCCCTGTGGATCTCAGTTGATAGCTCCTGTCACCAAAGATGTGTATAGTGTGTGGGAGGCTGTGCTACAGGGGGTCACCCCATGATAAGCTGATCCATGGCTTACTGCTTCCTGTGAGAGCCTGTTGGGTGTTCTGGAGACACTGCCAGTCCCATGACCCAGAGTCACTTGGCCAATAGGCTTTGCACCCCTACTCTGTGCCTATCCCCATGATTGATGCTAGGAAAAAAGATGTAGGCATCTACAGGTCTCTGTTTCTCCACATGCAGATAACAAGCTGTGTAGTTAATGTACACAGTATAAAATTTACAGTTTCAAGTGTACATACAACTCAATGGCATTAAGGACATTCACAGTACTACGCCCCTGTAACCAGTATCTGTTTCAAGACTGTTTTCATCCTTAACAAACTCTGTACCTAGTCAACATTAACCACCATTTCCCCCTCCTGTCATTCCCAGTAAGGTCCATTCTGTTCCTGTTTTTATGAATTTGCCTAGCCTATAAACCTCACATAAAAGGGATCACATTGTTGGCCCTTTTGAGTCTGGCCTGTTGCCTGTCTCGTATCATCTTCAGGTTTTATCCACACTGAGGCACATGTCAGAAGCTGAGCCCTTATTGTTGGCCGAATGATGCTCTGTAACATGAGTGCACCATGCTCAGCTACCCACTCACCTGTGGAAGAACCCCTGCGAGCTGCTGATGGTGCTTCTGTGGGCATGATGGAGAAGTCTCCTTGCTTTCCATTCTTCTGGGTGTGCATGTTCCTGCTGTATTTTAATTTAAATTAAATAATCAACTTCGGCCCTTCCTTCTCAGAGCTCCCTAAGGCAGGAAAGCATGTCTGATGCTTCCATTGTACAGAGGCAGAGTCAAGTGGCACATGGGAGACCCAGAAGCCTGTGCTTGGAGCACACTGGGCAGTAAGGTCCCCAGGGACCAGGGTCCTGCCTGTTCTCACTGATGCATCTCTAGGGCAGGTGACCAGCATGCAGTAGTTTTTGAAAGGCACAGTAACTCTGTACTTTACACTCTACCAGAGCCTTCTGTGTCATCTCCTCCTGGTGTCAGTAGTTTTTATTTCTCTCTCTTCTGAAATCCCTTTCCTGTCCTGTGGACGCACCCTTGCCCATGGGAAAGGGACAAACAGACTGACCCTGAGCCATGCTTTAAATCCTAAGGACTCTGGCTTCAGCCAGGCCTTTGCTTTCCAAAATGCTGCCCAGAGCCCCAGAAGGACGTCCTTCCTGTTGAGCGTCAGAACTTCCCCAGAGCTTGCTGCGATTCAGGGACCAGCCACTGGCTCCTGGCTGGTGTGAGAAGCACGATGGCAGGAAAAGAGGGCGATTGAATGTTTTTTTTTTGGGAGGATTTGGTCAGAATGTTGTCCAATGAGCATGCTGCTTGGGCCAGTCTTCTAACCCCACTCCGCTGTGGTGGGTGGGTGGGTGGGGGGATTCAGGAACCTCAACTCAAATTCCCTTTTGTTCAGAAAGTGAGACAGATGTAATTTGAATGGAGTGGTTAAAATGCTGCTCCTGAGAAAGTGCCTTGTGGACTTACCAGTTGGTGAAAATGGGGGCGCCGAAAGAACATCCTGCCCCCTCCTTGGCGCCTCTGCAGCTCAGAGGAGGTAAGGGGTGTGGCTTACACCGTTGGGGTCCTTTGTCCACAGCTTTGTGCTTACACAACAATAAAAGCCGTGCTAATGGCACTGACAGAACGCGGGAGGATCCCGGACCTTCTCCCACACCTGGCAACAGTGCAGAAGAAAAAGCCAGTGACAGCAGAGTATACCCAAGGCATCCATCCTTTCTGCGCTGCCCCTTCATGGGGTCGGTCTGGTCTCGGCGTCCCTGGAAATTCCTTGGCCGCTGTGGTGCGAGAAGAGGGGCTGACATCCAAGAATTGGCAGGGAGGGTAGAGGAGGGGTTGTGTAAGTTGGGGGTGGGGAGGAGAAGGGGGAGAGAAACCGAGAGAGAGCCCTGCTGAAGGCCAGCAGCCTCCTGCTCTGGAAGTGGGCAGGAAGGAGGAGAGGGGAGGGAGTCTGACCGCGGAGGTGGCATCCGCGGGCAGCAGAGGGTTAACTGCTGGCACCCAAGGACGTCAGGGAGTCCTTGTCTGAGGCTTGGACCAAGCGCTTTTATCCCTTCTTATTTTTTTCTGGTCATTTTGCTTTTTATTTTGAGATTTTTTTTTTCTTGGATGTTTAAAATTTTTAGAGGGCATTAAAAAATTCATCCCAGTGAAGGGGCTGGGTAGGCCTGAAGGTAGGGTGTTGGGAGGCCTCCCTTGGGAGTCTGATTGGGCCAAAAGCCGAGCGGTCCCCTTACCTGGGTTCCTTCTATCCCTCAATACCCCTGAACCCACAGCACTGCCTCCTGGACACCTGGGCTTCCTGCTTGGATTCTGTTTCACCCACTCAACTGCTATGAAGACAGAGCAGGGTCTGTCACCTGGAGGGTGTTCCTGGGCAATACAGCAACCTCTCCAATAGCCTTCCAAGCCTCTGCTGGGCTGGGAGGCAGGATGGTCCCTCAGGCCCTGCAGTTCTTCCTCCTCACTGGTCCAATGACAAAGAACAAAGAGGAAGACCCAACCTCTCTACAAGTGGGGCTGGG
The DNA here is from genome assembly GCA_004027165.1 of Ctenomys sociabilis. Taxonomy (NCBI): domain Eukaryota; kingdom Metazoa; phylum Chordata; class Mammalia; order Rodentia; family Ctenomyidae; genus Ctenomys; species Ctenomys sociabilis. Next base: position 58,340 of record PVKA01011455.1, read on the forward strand.
GAAGGGTATAGGAGATGACGCGGGGGGGGGGGGGCGGGCTGGCCCTGGGGGACTCTGCCAAGGTAGAGCTTCTCAGCTGCTTAGAGCCACTGCTGTTTTTAAAAAAGGAAATGCTTTAAGCTGGGGAAGGAGGGCACATTCAGCCTAGGACCACTGGGTCAGAATTCTGCAGAGCCAACAAACTCCTACTCTCAACTACTTGGAAGCAAAATGTGCCAAACCCTAAAATCAGACGAGAAGAAGGTGAGACAAGCCTGAGGGGGATGCTTCAGAGCCCCAAACTGCAACACGCCCACTGCTCCCCAGAGCAAGACGAGAATCATGTTGGCCACTAGTGCACTGCATGCTTTGGGTCCTAGGGAGATGATGGGGATTGCAGAGGACTTTCTCAATGGGACCTTGTAATTCCAAAGCCCTGGGAAGCTGCAGATTCAGGGTGCTCAGAAGACAGCACCAAGCATCATTTGTTAATAGACTCTGCAGTACTGGGAATTGAAACCAGGGCCGTCACACTGAGCTACGTTCCAAGTCCTTTTTCTTATTTTTACAATTACGACACAAAATCATTAACTTCCTAAGTTGTTCAGGCTGGGCTCAGACTTGGCTCCTGCTGTCTCAACCTCCCAGGATACTTGGATTACAGGTGAGTGTCGTTGTACCTGGTGGCCTCTCTCTTTCACCCTTGGTGTAATAAATCTAAAAGAAAAAACAAGCCACATAAGTGGCCAGGTAGTATTACAGGACCAGAACTGAGAATTTTGAATCAGGACTTATATTATATAAAATAGACTTTCCACCAGGGACAGTACATCTGGAGGGGGTTGTGTCCGTGGGTGATTGGTAGAAAAATCTACCTGCGCAACAGAACTTTAAATTCAGGAGAGATGCAGATGTTCATCTGCGAAGAGCAAAAAGCACTAACTAGGCTGTCAGTGAGTGTGGGGTTTGGGCCAGATGCCTTTACTTTCTCCCGGAGCTTCTCTCTTCAGCCACTTTCTGTCTGCCCTGCATCCTGTGGTCTGTAGATGCCAACGGAGCCTCGTGGTTGTCAGCCTCATCCCTTGCCACCTCCCTTAACCCTGTTCACACCACTTCACCCACCCTTTCACTAAGTGGTTCTCAGTCACCCCTTTGGGAGCGCTGTCTGTTTCTGCTGGGACCCTGGCCAGCGAGGAGCCTCAGAAGCAAAAGAGAACTGAAACTGTAAGGACGTTGACAATTACCAAGTCATCAAGAGCCTCCTTTGGATGAGGGGTATGGCGTGAGTTCTATGCTCATTGAAATAAACAGATTGTGTTTTAATGGGTTAAGGAGGAGAACTCAGTCTGTTCATTTACTGAAGGAATATATTCACTGAAGGACAAAGAAATGTATGCCGTATAGTAGGTGATAGGAGGCTGGTAACAAGGCTCAGGGTGGCCCTGACCTTGACAACAGAAAGGAAAAGGGTCTTCTGTATCCCACATTCCTGGACTGGCTTCTGTCTTGTGTATAAAAGGCACTGGGGCAGTTGTCCTATCAAAAATTCACTTGCTGTTGCCAGAGCTATAGGGCCCTGTTGAAAGACTTGCTTGGCTTCCCACCTGATGTAAGTGTAAGATGAGGAACAGTGCCTGCTGATTGGTTGTGCCCACATGTAAATGAAGGATTGAAAGTAGCACTTCTGATTGGTCCTTTGGACAGCTCCAGATTCAAATGAAGGATTGAAAACAGCACTTTTTTGATTGGTCTGCAGTATTGAGCTGTAGGCCTGATGTCGAGCTGGATTCCATGTTGGGTGCATGTCCTCTCATTTTAAAAACTATCTCATTCATCCTGAGTTCAATCCCCCTCAAAAAATAAATAAAAGCTATCTCATTCAACTTGTTAGAATGCTTTTGTAAAATCACTTTTGACATATTCTGCCCAGTTAGTTTCTGATGTGCCCCAGCCCTGATTGCCTACCTCCAAGCCAAATCTTGGCACGATAAAGCCAGTTTCTCTGAGCTCATCCACTGAAGGGCTAATCAAAGGTGGGAGGTCAGGGAAAGGTTCAAGGATGAAGCGACAGTGAGCTTGGCCGGGTCAGAGCAATGGAGCTCAGCCAGAAAGAGCACAATCCAGAGATGCCAAGGCAGGTTTCACTGAAGTGTTCAGCAGATCTAGAAGGGGCTTCCAAATGTGAAGACATGGATTTAAGTGCTATGGGAAGGCATTACTGAGTTTTGAACAGGAGAGTAGGGTGAGTTAATGTTATGAACGTTAGCAGTGGTAGCGAGGGGAGATCCGGGGCATGAAAGGAGAAACAGCTATGGTAAGTGTTTCCCGCTCACAGCCATGTGCTGCTTTTCCTGTCCAAATAATCTATAGACAGATTTTTTTTTAAATTATGTATTCAGTACAGGGTCTCACCACACAGCTCAGACTTGTAGCAATCCTCCTGTTTCAGTTTCCCCAGCACTGGAATTATAGGTATGTGCCACCATGTCCAGTTTCAATGGTGGGCTCATGGGCAAGAGGCAGGGCTGGCAAGGCATGAGATACCAGGGATCAAACCTGGGTCCTTGCGCTTTCCAGGCAGGCA
>PVKA01011456.1:0-60885 GCA_004027165.1 Ctenomys sociabilis
ATGGAGCAGGACGGCGGAGTCGGCCGCGCTGTCTCTGGCCGGTCTCAGGAGCTGGGCGGGGCCTCTCATCCATTTTGACGTCATGGATGGAACCCATAGATGAAGGCAACCAAATATTCTCTGAATAAAGAGCAGGCTTTTAATGCCTCTTAAAGCCTGTAACGTCTTATCAGTTCTAAACTCATGGAAAGTAGTTAGATACTTATGATGGATGGATTTCCAGTTTCAAATGATATAAGAGCGGGCTCTGTCTTAGCTTCCTTTCTACTTTACTTATATTTCAGTATCTTGGTAGAGCTATTACATGAAATTGATCCCTCAGCTTTGAGAAACAGGATGTTTCTGACACTGCTGTGTGCTATTGTATAATGCACCATTATTTGTCATCTTTGTCATGACATCCAGCCCAAGCCTCTCTCCTGCTAATAAACCTCAATTTGGTTTTGGGTGGCAATGTGCTCAGATGCAGGCAATAGTAATGCCTGGAAGAGCTACTTCTTACACATTTTGTAGCATGTTGCAGGCATGGTTCTGAGCCCATCACATGACTTTTATTCATTTACTGTGTACTGGTAATAGATCGAGATGAGAATCTGCCAATCACGTCAGCGCTGTCCACAAAGTCTGCATAGCAAAGAGAGACCATGATGTTCCTTCAGCCCAACCAGAGGCAAGGAGGTAGGAAGACTGGACAAAAAAAAAAGTGGACTCTGGAGCCAGCTTTTGACCCTGGGAGCATGTCCCTTTGGTCTTGGTTGGCTGAGGGATTTTACCCTCTAAATGTCTGAAACAGGAATAACAAGATGACATAGTGTCACTATAACACACGTAGGACAATGCCTTGACCAGTGCTTCTCGAGAAAGGTCATGTCAGGGGATGCTGGGCACTGCCTGGAGACATTCCTGACACAACTGGAGTGCGGGTGGGAGCATGCACATCCGGAGTCAATGGGTGGAGGCCAGCGGCGCTGCTCACCACTGCACGAAATGGGTCTCCACAAAACCAAGCTAGATGTGGCCCCGAACGTCAGTCATACAAGGTCTAGATTTTTGTGAACGCTTAACGTGTGCTGTTTAAGGCTGTCTAGAAGTCTAAATGGATCCGCTTCTCTTCTTTTTTGCTTTATCTTCTTTGTTTTTCCAGCACTGGGAATTGAACCCAGGACCTTCACGGTGAGCTAGTCTTTTTTCAATTTTTAATTTTTTTTGTTTTGAGACATAGTCTCACTAAGTTGTTCAGGCAGCACCCAGACTTAACATCTTCCTGCTTCAGTCTCTTGAGTCCTGAGATTATAGGTGTGTGCCACTGTCCAGTCCTGTCTGCTTAATTTGTTAATCTTTGTAGCTTTGATATTTGGCATACAGTAGTTTGCTTCATAAACATGAGCTAAGTGGACAAATGATAGAAAGGTTGAGTCTGGAAGGCTTTTGGAGGCGTAATTACCCATAGGCACCCAAAGCACTGGTGGCAGAGAGAAAATACAGAAGGAACATGTTAGTCTCTGATAAAAGGACATGCTTCCAGGGACAAAAGCTGGCACCAACCATCCTAGGCATACATTGGCTTGGACTCTACAATACCAACATTTTTGTTCTACTAAAAATGATTCCATAGTTGTAAGTCACTAATTGGCCGGTTGCTATACCCTATAACTTCTAAACAAGAAAGACAGCTCCTCTGTTAGGTTGATGGCATGATTTTAGTACCTCAAAAGCACTACAGAGAATGAACCTGCTGGCCAATTCACTTTCAAGGGCTCTGCTTATCATCAGATGCTCAGACATAAAAAAAATTTACATTTGGCTTTAATATTTAAGGGCTGGTACTAAATGATGTGACTGACGCGGAAGTATTATACTGTTTGTTTGGGAGTTGCTTAGCAACTAACAAACATAGCCTGGCAGGGACTTTAGGAAGTTAACCCACTAAAAATTACATATTTATTTAATTTGTGGTTTTGAATCACTGTAGTATGCGCAAGCTGAGGCTGGGAATGATATTGCTTCTAGATTTATAACTTTGATTAATTGCTAAAAGACTTATTTTATTGATTGAAAGGAAATAAAATAATGTTAATTTTATAAGGGAATTAAATGAGATATGTGACAAATTATATGAAGCTTCACATTTCTTGTTATATAGGTCTTGCTTTACCTTGGTCTTAACCATCTAGCAGAAAAATATAAAAATGAAGTATAAAAAGTAAAGCCATGTTAATATGCTGAGCTGTAAAGGGCTCAAGTCAACAACTTTTGACATTGTCAGTCTTAAAGATAACTCACTACTATTATGGACTATATTGGATATTTTGCTGAATTCACACACCTACAATATTTAAATGACAATGAAATACCCATCTCTGACAAAGCTAAACAAAAAGGGATATAAATGAAGGACGATTTTGTATCTGTATATGCAAAATAGTTAGGATAGATATACAGCTACTTTCTCTTAATTCAATGAGGAGAAAGATTTGTTCTAATAGTGTTTGGATATGATATCATGTCTGCATCTTATACTATGAATAACCACTAAGAAGACAATAATACGCAATGTATTAATTATTGAAACTGTCCTACTAATTGGTTTTGAAACTGTCTCATTGCTATTTGTCTCTTAATAAAAATATTTAAAAAAGAAAAAAAATTATGTGAAGCTTCAAATATTATAAGCCTTCAGCTTTGTGATTATTAAAAGTTAACTAATCAGAAGAGACAAAGGAGGGGCCAGGGAAATGGCTCAGTGGAATAAGTGCTTCCCTGGCAAGCTCAAGGGCCTGAATTCAATCCCAAAAAGAAAAAGGAGAAGAAGAGACAAAGGAGGTCATATAGAAAATTAGAACTTGTAAAGAGGTTGTTTCTTCATTTAGGTTTACATGACTAGAAAATGGGCTTTTGGATGTTCTTTGTTTATCAAAGTGATTGAACAAAGTCAAAGTATTTTCTAAGCAAAATCTAGGCCATATTTCCTAAAATCTGTGGCTCTCTTTTTCACGTATAAGAGGCATTTACAAGCACCAATTATAAACAATCTTTGTTAGTCAGCTTCTCTTTATTATAATGAAATACCCAACACAGTTGACTTATAAAGAGAAAAGGACCCTTTGGCTTAGAGTTCCTTCCTTCCTTTTTTTTTCTGCATCTTAAGGGAGGGTCTACAGGGTGTTCAGGGTCTCACTACTAGATCAGACTCACAGTGATCCGACTGTTTACAGACTCCCAAGTGCTGGGATTACAGGCATGCACCACTTCGTCCATTCTCAATTTCTGTCTCAGTGTGCCCTGGGGGCTGGGCTGCCATGGCAGGCCTGGGGATATAACCCCCAGCCCCTGTGCCTGTTTGCAAGTGCTTTGATCTGCTAAGCTATCTGGCTGTCCCTAGAGTTCCTTTCTGTTCTGTGACCAGTTGGACTTCACTTCTTTGAGACTGTGGCAAGGTAACCCATCGTGGTGGATGCACATGGCAGAACAAAACCACACACTTCATGGTCAGGAGACCAAAGAGAAATAGATGGGGTGCCAAAATCTCCTTTGCAAGTGCACCCCCATGACCCAAGGCTCCCCCTGCAGATCTCACCTCTTAAGAGTTTCACTGCCTCCCAGGAGAGCTCCTGTGGGGACTGAGGCTTTAACACACATACCCTTAGTGAGTACTTGTCTATGTCAGCACAGCCTTGTGTTTCTCAGCATGTTAATGGAGAATGTGGTATTTGTACACCTTGGGGGTCCTGATCTCATGAAAAGGAAGGAAACTCTGTTGTGTGCTACAGTGTGGCTCAATCCCAAAACACACCCAGAACCCACATGACAAAAACACAGAAAATCCACGTGACAAAGCATTCTGTTGTTACAAAAGGTGCAAAAGAGTCAGAAGTATAAGGACAGGAAGTAGCTCAGTGGTTGCAGAAGTCTGAGGGTGGAGAAAAAAAAAAAGTTTCACCATAAGTGAGATTAGAGACCTTCTGGGGGTAACACAATGTCCTACAACTGGATTATTGTGATGCTTCCTGCAGAACTTTACACTAAAAATTATAAAAGCAAGTGAACTTTGTGTTTCCTAAATTATGCCTCAGTAAAGGTATTACAATGAAGTGATTTAGGTAAAGTCAACTTTCAGACCCTTAACACCTGACCAGATATTAGTTCTTACTTTGAGACGTGAGGTTTCTGATGTTGCTCAATTGGAATCTGAGTCAACAGAGTATGAGTTTAGCCAACCTGAGAAGTGAAATTAATAATTTTGCTGGGAACATTGGACACTGGCAGGGGGCGTTGGACATTTCTGAGCCATGTCTATCCAAGATCTCTCTCTCTCCTCTTCTTCTGCTGAACTGTGTCACTTACTTCCACAGCACTGTTGCCCTTCACTGCAGAACTCCTCTCTAAGTTATCACTACCGAAGTGGTTCAAGTACAAGGCCTTAGTATTGTAGTCTGTCTTTTGCATGGCCATCTCTGCAGGCATTGTGGTTGCTTCAAATCCTTAAAATAATGATTCATATGAAAATTTCTCAGAGACCTTGGGAAATTTCACTTCTGGCACTTTGTACATTTCATCCTGTGCTGCAGCATGAGATAAAGCGTGTGTTACCTTTTCCTTTTTGTCTGATTCAAGGATAGGAGTGAAATTCAGCAGTCAGTATAGCTGCCTTGCAACGCATAGCGGTATTTGTCTCACTGCTATTTTAACTGCCTTTCTCCTCATGGTTCTATGTATAATTGGCCCATTTATAATATGCCTAATTTAGTAAGCTTCCTCACCTTTGGAGCTGGCAGTGGGTGAGTTACAAATAAAATGAATGAGTGTGCAGCTCTGAAGATGTGATGCAATTATGCATTTGTGCTTTTGAAATTAACCCACAGGAGCCATGGCACCGGTGTGGTGGTGGTCGTTAGAAATATTGCACACGCTCCAGCGTGTACATGTTGGATGCATTAGATATGCAGATATAGGTGTAAACATGAATTCTCAGCTGAAAAATAAGAGCAGCCATTGGAAATTTGTGGCTGGGTTTAAATCTCTGGAAACTGGTCTTTAGAAAGGACATATTAATGTTAGGTAAATTTTCCTAGGAAAAACTAAGCAATAATTCTTCTGTTATAAACCATACAACATTCTAGAGCAGTTAAGTTTAGATGACTTTAAAATACTTGTAGTTGAGCTTCTAGGATTCAAACACAATTGTTTCTTTTAAAACTATTTCTCCTGACCTCAATATAACTTCAAGGACAACTAATGCCTAAGGATTCAGATCAAAGATGCCACTTGAAATTTCAAAATGAGATTCGAAGATATTTGGCTGTAGCCTTCTGGCAGCAGATGCTACACACAACTGGTGTTTCTGTCTTTGAAAACTGGTCTTGCCATTTTATCAAGAACAGTGTGAAATTGAACTTGCAATTAAAAAAGTAAGATTTATTTTTCTCCCCTACCCCACCCACCTCTTGACATAAACAAGTTCAGGGTCACTGGGAAATAGAAGGAAGAAAATGCTACAAGAGTTCAAAGATGCCTGGTAGGAATATTTCTTAATTGAGCCATTCTTTTGAGATGTGTGGAATTGTTCTTATTAAAAATTAAATAAGAACAGCAGAGAAGAACATGGGAGGCTCTTCAAGATTAGAGCTTTGTGAGATTTACTTAAAAGGCTTTCATTAGGCACTCGGGGTTCAGTAGTGTATTAAAACCTCACCTATACAAAATAGATGGTGTTCTAGCTTTCAGCCTCTTTCCACGAGCCATACAAAACATTGCTACTTAAAAGAGGAATAGGGAAAGGATACTTTCACAGTGCTCTGAAATAATGTCTGTATTTCTACACTGCTAAGTTATCAGCACTTTCATTCTTCTCTGGGCATCTCCCTCCCTCCCTTTCTCATTTCTTTCTCCCCTGCTTTTGTTAGTGCAGGTTAGGACAGGTTCTGATGATGTGCTGTTTCCTTATTTTGTTATTATTACTTTTTAAAAATCATTATTCTGTCTTGAAGGAAGGAAGAAGGGAAAAACTCTGGCAAGCCTTCTTGAATTTTAATATTCACATGCATCACCAGGGATGGGAGGTTAAAATGTACACTTTGATTCAGTGGGTCTGCAAAGGGGCCTGAGCTTGCGCATTTCTCACAAGTCCTCAGTACCGCCAGGCTATAGGCCACCGCAGAACAGCAGAGGATGCGGTGTTCCCTAAGCCGAGCTCCCTAAGCTTTGGCCACACATGTGCTAGACTCATCCTAGACTCGTCAGTCATTGATGCCACACGGACTGGCAGCAGGGTGCAGTGGGGAGACTGGGGAGTGCGCAATACAGGCCAAAAAAAGACAAGAAGCACAAAGAAAAGACAAATCCCACTCTATATCCAAATATAAACAGCCTAAACCCACACTGATTCATGGCATGATGTGCCCTTCCTGAGACAGTGAGGCCTCTACTGCAATTTTTGTCATATTTGTATAATGCAACTTGGTTTTAGGAAAACTAATCAGAAATTAAAGAAGGTGAGCATTTAAGCTGCTAAATGTGAAACACACAAGCACACACGTGTGCACACCAACAAACATACACACATGCAGAATACTGCCAGTCATAGTAATCTTACATATATGAGTCCACATGACTTTCTCACAGTGATATAATAGATTGATTCCTGGCATGTTTTACCTTTGAACTTTAATATTCACAGGCATCAATGATATAATAGACCAGGTCCTTAGACATAGCAGTTTTGCTATGGGGAGGGGACCTGGGAGGTCAAGTCCTGAAATATAACAGAGCACCAATTTCTTTGAAGTTCAATACATGTCCTGAACATCTGCCTCATTTTGGGATCTAGGAGTCCAATGAAATTAAGTGACAAGATTCACTGAGACATACTGGAAATGTTTTGCAGTGCACAGAGTGTTGAGTACCTGCTACTTGCTATTGCTGTTTTCCTACGTGGATTTTATTTTCTAACACTTTATTTTATTCAAATATAGCTTTTGTATTACTGCTGGTTAGCGTGAGCCATGCAGGTTGTGGTGCGATTTGGCATTCTGTGTCAAAATTAAGATTTTAAAGCAAGCATTATCTTTGCCTAACCAATCTAAGGCTTTAAGTAAATTCTAGCAAAATAATCATGCAAATGCGACAAGAAGTTTGTATGAGAATGGTTGTTGCATTATTGGCTAGAATAGAAAAAGAAAAACCTGGAGCTTCCTAAATGCCTGTTGAAGGGACTAGTTCAGGGTACTGTAGAACATCTGGAAGGTGACAGGTCAAGTTACGGAAATCCTGCAAGAAGGCATTAGTACAGCACGAATAGGGAAAGACACCCAGTATGTAATTGTAGTTAGGTTTTAAAAAGACAAAAACAATGAACATGTGCTAAAGTTGGGTTGTCCATCTGTCTGTCTATGGATTTTTTTTTTTTATTTCAATAAGCATGGTACAAGCTGTTAACAAAAGTACCACTAAAGGACTAACAACAGTGATGACTACAGCAAGAATTATAAGGTACATTCCATTTCTGTTTCATGTTTTTTGTTCTTGGTGTGTTTCTGTAAAAGAAAATATAAGCAGAAAAGAGAACAGAAGAAGCCAAGGGCTTAGATATGGGTCCTGCTACCTTGGCTGAGTATTCTAGCCAAGCTCCTCTGAGCAGGTATAAACTCAAGCATCCCAGGAGACTCGAAACTTCATGACTCTGATTCTTGGAAGATTTAAATGAAATGAATGAAACACTTTGGCCTTCATAAAGAACCACTACTGTTCTAGTTCGTTTTAGTTGCTACAATCATCTCTATGTAATTGCAGGACACTGATAGTCAAACCTGATATCCAAAATTGTGAAGATTCCTGTAGTTCTACCTCTTTCTACTCCATTGTCCTCTGATGCTTTCCCAGATACTGTTTAGGCTCTTCCAAAGGAACCTTGTAACAAAGTGTCAGAAAGACCCTTGTCATGGGCATACACTTTTCTGTAGAGAGACGTTGCATTCTTTCTCCTAGGGACATTTGTTCTTGTATCTTCCTCAGTATGATCTGCCAAAAGATTGTGGTGTGCACCTTGGCCTGGAGATGTTTTCTGAATGTCCCTAGTTACTCAGGATGAGCAATGAGCTATTTCCTGTAAATATTGCCTGATCAAGTATCACTACATTATTTTGGTTTTAGTTTTTCCACCAATTCTATCTTCACTAAATTAAAATCTTCTTTAAAAGGAAATAGTAATAGATAACCCATATGCAAATGCTCTGTTGGTTAAAAAAGACTGAATGGCCAATAACATTTCAAAAGTATTCCTCTGTACTGCCAAGCATCTAAAATCATTCTGAATGCAAAAATATACCTCCCTCCCTCCCACAATGCCATTCTTAGCATTTTCCCCATATACAGACATGCACACACACACACACACACACACACACACACACACACACACAGAGAGAGAGAGAGAGAAAGAGAGAGAGAGAGAGAGAGAGAGAGAGAGAGCATTTCATGCATTGTAGCAACAGAGTGACACTGAGTATCCAGAACAGGAGAGTCTCTTTGCTATTCCTTCCTGTGTCCCCCCTGGTTATGGGATAGCCCCAAACAGGTGTTCAATTTATCCTGAATGAATGAATAAATATAATGCTTTTCTGTCCATACTAACGACTTTAAAAATATCTTTCCTATTAGTGTCTGTTGAAAACAAAAACAATTTTCCATGGTCATGTGTCCAACTCCCCTGTGTATGTCTGAGCTTCTCTTTTCACAAACATACAGTCCAATGCCTTTATGACCCCAGAGCATGAATTTGCACAAAGGAGAAGAACGAAAGCTGGCTGTGGCTGGAGGTGCTAGTGGAACTTGTAAGAGAAGGGAATTAACTGTAGATCTCGTGTATATTTGCAATAATGTCAGCAAAGAAACCTTTTGTTCTCATTTAATTGTTTTTGAGTCTGACTGAATAAGGTGCTGCATGGAAGCTGTCAGGTATTTAAAATCAAAGGTTGAATCCTGGCATTCTAAAAGCTGTGCAATGGAGAGCCATGGACATCTGTATCATATTGTTAATTTCCATCATGTCCACACAGTGGAGTTTTGCTAAATCCAAGTGGATCACAGATTAAGACCAAGGAGAAATGGAAACAATGTGCATGTACCTATGCATATTCATATACACACAAAGAGCCATGCACACACATACACTGACACATATCATGCCAGACTATTTCAATTTGCCACAAATGTGCAGAATGCAAGGCTGTAACTTACCAAGTATTCCAAAGTCTGGGTATTATAATCCTTTTCCTGGTATAACTGACATAATTATTGTTTTCAATGAAATCAGAGATTTTCTTTATGCAATCTATTTTTAAGAAAGAGATAGATATGTGCAAGCTTACAGCACACACACTCCTATCATATAATTATATTCTTTCTGGATCTTTATACACTATGCTATGATTTCCTTTATGTCTTACTGGGGCTTTCATCCAGCAATTCAGTGACTGGAGGGAAAAATAGAAATTTTTTTTGTCTCTCATAAATGCTAGTGTGATTAGCTTACAGCTACCTTATGTACAAGGGGTATTTTTGCTTGCTTTAAATCTTACTCTTTTTTTTTGAATTTCCACTATCTTCACTTATGTTTTCATTGCAAATATTCAGCTTGTGGTTCTTATGAGCTATTTTATTTTGGAAAAAATGAGATGGTTGGGGATGATGATGATTGTGTGTGTGTGTGTGTGTGTGTTCCTAGTTCAAAGATTCACTCCCCTGAAGTTGAGATAGTTACAGAATTTCATTTACATCCCACTACCCTCTTTGCTCATATATTTAGGTACAATAGATTAAACTAGGGTAGCTAAATACAAAATGCCCAGTTTAATTTCAATTTCAGATAAAGAATACTTACATCTTTAGTGCAACCATATTCTAGTTAATACGTGGGGAAGGCAGCACTTGTGATAATCCACATGTTCAAATTTACCCAAGAATACGGCAGCTTTGTTTATTAAATACTAAACTGTGTCTCACCCCTCAATAGCATGCCTTCACCTCCATCTTCCTCCATGAGCTCAGCCTTTTCCAGGACCCCTGAGAACCAAGACGATAACTTGTGTTGGACATGTGAAAGACATCTGTGATGTCCTCCTGTGGCCCAAGGAAGTCACCACCTTGATCCACTGGGCGAGAACAGCCTGAGAAATGGTACATAATGACAACAGTGGCCACAAGATTGATGGAGTATTTTCTACATTCTCCACGCTGTTCTAGGCAAAGTGTACTGAGGTATCATCCTATCCAAAGACTCATTCTTGACTCCGAAGGTAGAGGTCAGGGTCAGATTTATGAGGTTAACCGCTGCCGTTTTTTGGCTCAGCTTAGCAGTTTTCTGTCACAATCGGGTGTGACAGGTAAGTGATGATATCGGGGACCCGGGCTTCTTAGCCTTCACTCATCCACAGTCCCCAGCATGTGGTTTTCATTGTCATGGTCACGGGGCAGCTGTCCCTCTTCTAGCATCCTCCCATGATGTCAGACTGAGGAAGGAGAGCCAAACAACCTTCTCCTGGGAGAGCTTTGTCTTGCAGGCGGGAAACCCCCATGGGACAAATACCTATGTTCTTGTTTTTCTTTTTCTTTCTTTTGTAATTGCTACAGTTACTATTAAACTTTACCAATGAAGTGACTGCAACCCTAAGATAGTTGCTGCCTTTTTCAGATACAACAAGATAATTATACTAGAAATTTAGCATTTTCATGAATGCTTGTGTCTGTTCATATGTGTGTGAAGAGGAGAGATAGAGTCAACAGTATTCATTTTAAGGAACTGGCTCATGCAAGTGTGGGGCTGGGAAGTCCAACGTCAGCCATGCATGTAGGTCCATGAGCTGAAGAGCAGGGAGAAATCATGTCTCTGCTGGAGCTGGGGCCATTTGGAAAGAGAACTTCCACTTCTTCTGGAATCTCCACCCTCTTTCCTCACAGAGCCTTGCACTGGAGAAGGCCCCCTCCTATGTAGAGCCATCTGTTGTACTGATTTACACGTTTATGTCACCTAAAATATGTCTTCACAAGACTGGTGTTGTAGGTACTGTGGCTAGATACGCAGGCGCAGTGCCTTGGCTAGGACTATGCCAACAATAGGCTACACAGTAACCAGAAAAGCGAGGGAGCCAAGGCCTAGCTCACCACGGCCTAGACGTTGTCACTGGGCTGCTGTTTGTGTGACATGCCTGGTGACTTTGCAGCATCTCAGAGAGAGAAAACAATCGTTATCTTTCCTGGGATAACAGAACAGACCCTCGTTGGTCACTCCCTGCTTGACCCACTTAATTTTACATTTCATTTTATAGTAAAACACTGCATATGGGACACCACATGAAAGAAGTATTTTTTTTGTTTGTTTTGTCTTTTTGAGACAAGGTCTCACTATGCAGTTCAGGCTGGCCTTAAGCTCACGTTGTAGCTCAGGCTGGTCTCGAACTCACAACAATCCTCCTGCCTCTGCCTCCTGAGTGCTGGGATTACAGGCATGCGCCACCATGCCCAGCTGAAAGAAGTATTTAGCTGAATGGAATAGAAGCTGAATACCTTATAATGAACACAGCATAGCTCAAAAAATAGATCTGTGTTTGTTCCCCCAGGAAGCCCCTTGTGTTTTATCACAATCCCAATTCACTTCCTCTCCTCCCAACTAACCACGATCTTTCCAAGGGATTGGCTTACACTCAGTTTTGTAAATAAAGGTTAGCACCACACAACCACACCTACGCATTGACTTGTTGTCTCTGGCTACTTTTGTACTGCCCTAACAAAGCTGAACTGTGATGGCAGAATCTGGCTGGCCCTGAAGCCCTAATCATATCTACTAGAACAAATGTTTGCAAGCTCCTAAACATGAATTTTTCTTTAACAGGGATAATTACCTTGAATTTCTGAATATGTTTTAGCAACCTAACATTTATGCTTAGATATAATAGTTAAAATTTGCCTCATGTTTTTTATGTTTTTAAAATTTTGCCAACCTATAGATTTTTTTTCCATTTCTTTCTTTGTTCTCATGGTAATCTATTTGTGAGAGATCCCAAGGCTCTGGAGGCTGTACTTTGCACATTGGGAAACTTGGATTGCATCTTCTCTGTGCAGTGCAGCCTCCTCATCTGTCCACGGAACCTCTTAGACATCAAAAGTGGAGTGCGGAGCCGGGCTCGGACTGGATTCAGTCTTCCTGGTGAGCCTCTTCATGGCTGGGTGCTCATTTTCCAGAGGGCAGAGAAGGTCTCATCATCTCAGTTCTGTGTGGCCACAGCTGTGAGGGAACAGTGCCTGGGTTCAGGAGCTCCTTGTGACTCACAAGATATCAACATCCTGATCAAATTTTATTTCTTGTGTGTGAAACTTTCAATGGTTTTGGAAAGACTCTTTGTGCCTTGTCTTCTACTTGAGTTCCTGAGAGGTCGCCCAGGAAAGGCAGATGAATGCTCAGTGCTTTCCCCTGGCCTTTGCAATGGTATTTACCTGACTGTCTATCATGATCCCAAGGAGAGTTCGTAAGTTCATTATTAACAATATTATAAGCACCTTGATAGCATAATACAATTGGGGGTGTGTTTGAACCATTGCCACTGTCATCTGTATCGAAGCTGGGTTATCGTATTTTTGCCAATAAAGTCTTCTTTCCCCAGTTGGCTCCTGAGATCCTCTGTGATGCCCTTGAAGTCCGGAGGCTTTCTTACTTTCTGCTATTGCAGTGCTTTAAATTCATCTACATTCATGTCCTAGATCTGGAAGAAGCCCCTCCCCCTCTTAAAATGCTATTCAAGGCCTCACACTGTGCTAAATGAGCTGTGGATGTTCATTTTACTGGCCTCGTCATTATTTTTAGGTTTTTTTTTTGCAGTAGACAGAGCCAAGAAGATGAAATACCAGATGAGTTCCAACTGATAGTACCAACCGAAATTCAGCACTACAGGGCTTTGCTGAGCCTCTTCGACATTATGTGCGTATTTCCTCCACTTCTTGCTGAGCATTTGGTTCTCAAGGACACGGGGAATGATAAAATTAGAATATCTCATAATTACTCATTTGTTCTGTGTCACATTATGCAACAGCTCTGAGATAACAATACTAATGCTGCCACTATCAGTAATACGATTACTTGAAACTGTTGCAATGATTTTTCATATGTTTCCCTAGTTCAGCAGTCTTGCCGTTTTTAAGATTGGTCCTGAATCCACATGGTCTTAATGTATTATTGTCAGTACGTGATACGCTCTGCCCTTTAACCTTCTTCCACTATAAATCGACAGGCAAGGGTGCTTCATTGCTACCAGCTGTCCTCCTGCACAATCGTGTGCTCTGCGATTCTTGGTTACTTGAAGCTTCTTTTCTTGGTAGGTTTTTCAAGATACTTGAGGGTTTCTATTTTCACAAGTATGTCAGATGCCTGCCCCTCAGCCTACTTAGGCTCCAATAACAAACTAACTTAGCCTAGGTCATTGATAAGCCCCAGGCATTTATTGCTCACCCAGTCCTACAGACTGAGAAGCCTAAGAAGTCCTGAGAGATGATGGCTGGTGAGGCCTGTTGCTCATAGATAGTGCCTTCAGTGTGTTCTCATGCAGCAGAAGACACCAGGACTACAAGATCCCTCAGGTCATTTTCGTAACTGTGCTTCATTGGTGTGATTTCCATTGCTATAACAAAATGCACAAGGCTGGGTACTGTACAAAGAGGTTTATTTAGTTCACAGTATTGAAAGAGGGAAGCCCAAAGGCATAGTGCTGGCTCTGGTGAGGGCCTCCTTGCCTGCGAACAATACTTTTTCGAAAATTACCCAGGATCCCAAGAGAATCACGTGTGTTCCCTGCGAGGATGGCATCCTCAGCGGCTTCATTATTTCCTTCTGAACCTGGTCTGTTACAGGCGCCACCACCTTTTAACATCCCAACCTTGGGGTGGGCCAAGCTTGCTACTAATCTTAATCCAAGGGCAAGTTACCTCCCAAAGAAAGGCCCGGACCTTCCAGCTCTCACCTGGATGATTACACTTCCACATCCGAATTTCCAGGGGACAAAGACACTGAGACGGAGCAACGCCCTTCTCTACTTCCCCACTCATGACTGTGGCTCGTAGCTCCACCTTCTCCCTTGTAGTCCCAGCTCTGCTCTGAGCTCCTGATGTTGATAGGAGCTTTGTATTATTTCTGCTGGGAAGCCGTTTCTGCTGGATATGAAAATCATGAGTTCTCAGGAATTCTTCCATTGGATATTTCATTTTTTCTTATTTTCTCTTTTCCTATTGTTTTTGTCACAGATCAAAAGTCCATTTGCAATTTTTTGTTAGAAATAGTTTTCTCTCTTTGCTTAAATGTTGAAATGATATTTCTTTTGCTTTAAATCAAGTAGATTTTGATCTGAGTATCTTGGGAAGTGTCATTCCAGGATACGTTTTTTAGGTACCTGGTGTGTGCCTTTCAATAAATAACCTTAAATAATTTTCATTTCAGAAAAGCTTTTGGAAGTTATGAAAGATTTTGTTCTGTTCTCTTGCAATAATTTTCTTCTTCAGGAAGATCTTGTTAAACATCTAATTTGAAAATAACATCATGCAATGCAGCAGCCATTGCTGAATTCCCATTATGTTTTTAGTGAAATGTTGTATTGTTTCTAATGGTATTTTTACTACTATTTTTATTTTTAAAAAATAAAAAGGAAGCTTCTAATTTCTATCATGTATCTCCCTCTCTTGAAACTTTTATATTTCATTTTTCTTATATTTTGTATTTATTGTATTATGTATTTCAATTTTCTTAGTTTAGATTTTATTTTTAAATGATATTTTTATTTATAAATATTGTCTTTTCAAGATCTTCATTTCTGGATAACTTAGTTCAGATTTGTACCATTTTTCAGATCCAATTTCCTCATATAATGCAGTTAGTTACAGGTTTTTTTTCCCTTTTACTTTTTATTTTCTTTATTTTTTATTCATTTTAATGAGAAAAAAGATAAAATGGGGATGAAACAGTTTCAAAACAGGTTAGTAAGACAGTTACAATAATTAATACATTGCATATCGTTGTCTTCATAGTGGTTATTCAGAGGACAAGATGCAGACATGTATCTTGTCTAAAAAAAAGTAATACAAACCTTTCTTCTCCTTGAACTAAGAGAAAGTAGCTGTATATTTATCTTAACTATTATATATATATATATAATATATATATATATTATATATATATATATATATTTCCCCCCCTGCCACAAAACTGTCCTTCATTTATATTCCCCTTTTTTGTTTTGTTTTATCAGAGTCAGCTACAGTTTTGGGGCTTTCTTCCTGGCACATTTTCATCTCTATAAGCATGTTTTTAGCTCACACTTTGTATTTTTTCTTTCTTGTAACAGTGTGAGGGATCTGACCTCCATGCTTTCCTGTTGTCAATTATATGTAAAATTAATTTTCCTGACTTTTGGAAGGAAATGTAGTTTAGAATAACTTTCATAATTTCCTTTAGCTTCCCCATCTCATTTTCGTGGGATGCTCAGGGACATGGTGGCCTGCTGCCTGAAGCTTTCCTGGCTCTCTCTGTAAACCTCCCATCTTCCATATTTATCTGAATTTCCCATCTTGGTTTTCTTCCCACTGACTTCTCCTGAGCGTTGGCCCATCTCCTGGCAAAGGACAGCGGCAGTTGCTACCGAGGCTCACGTGGCCCAGGCAACGGCTGCCTCTTCCATCTCTGAGGCTGTCCCCCTGCTCTCATGGCCATTGTGGTGGTTGAGTTCTCCCCCATTGTTTCCCTTTGGTCCTGTGTCTTCTAGAAAGTTCCTGTGACTACTTGATATTTTTCTTATTCTGAACTCCAAAGACACTCATGTCACCTCTCTCCTGTGCTTTCTCTGCCTGTCATCCATCTGACACACTGAGGAGGAAAGCCCCTTGTTCCCAGGTACTCAATTGAAATATGGAGATTGCAGAGAGGCCTTGATACATGCTTTTGTGTTATGTACTTCCATGAAACTGTTTTGGCATAGTTACTATATGTAATTTTATATAACGTTTTCAGAAGATGGAAGTATAATGCTATTGCTGCTGCCACGATCTTGCCCAAATCATCCCAAATACTTACTCTCTCTCTTATGAAACAAGTTACCACAAACTGAGTGGCTTCAAAGAATGTCTCTCCATTATTCCACAGCTCCTTGGATTGGAAGTCTGAGTGGGATGTCATAGGCCAAAGCCCAGACTGGGATGAAATCGAAATGTTGCCTGAGCTATGCTCTTACTGGGGAGCCTTACGGAAAAATCCTCTTTTAAACCCATTTAGGCCATTGGGAGAATCAGTTGAGCATGGTGTGGGGTCTGTGCTTCTCACCAGTCCTAGCAGTAGCCTCTCCAGATTCTCAGAATACTTCATGGTATTTATGAGGGCCTTTCCATTTTTGGAGCTCATGTCATTGCTTTAACTCTTCCTTAGACAAAAGCCACCCCCCCCCCCCAGACTGACAGCCAGTGGGAAGGTCACACGACCACCTTAAATTCTTCCTAACATGTCTTCATTCATTTATTTTGAATTTCATAGAACTCCTACTGCATTCTAAATCTTTGCCATCGTCTAACTTGCAGTTTTTATTGCATCTTTTACTTTATCATGTTACAAGAACGTACCCTCATTTCAGTACAGGTTTCAATAAATTGTATGAGATGGCCAAACTTTTATTCTGAAGCAGGGTTTGGGTTGGATGATTTTGCCAACCTGGGAAGATGTGTGCTCACAGTACGTTGAAGGTAGGTCAGGCCAGACTAAGCTGAGCCATAGCATATAGCTAGCAGGTTAGATGCAATGAGTGCATTTTCAGCTTACAGTATTTTCCTCTTGCAATGGTCTAACAGTGGTGTAACCTCATCGTAAACAGAGAAACATCTATTTTGGGAATTATCTAACTTGCTTTTTCTTTCAGCTGTAAAAACAAACAAACAAACAAACAAACACACAGAAGTTTTAAAATTACACCTACAAAATCCCTTTTAAATGCAGGGAAACAATTTCTCCAGAGTGTCAGTCTGGGTAACGGTCTTTACACCACCTTCGGCTCTTCCTAACGTGTCTGCATTCATTTATTCTAATATCAAGGATTCATAAAACTCCAGCTATATTCTAAATCCTCAGTTTACAGATAGATCTGTGAACAAGGCAAACGTGCTCTGGCCTTAAGAGTACAAAAAGAAATGCTGAGTGTTTAAAGAACGCACACGAGTATCAGTAGATACTTCCAGGCCTAAATGCATAGTTGGAGGAAAGCTGCAGAGCACTGACTGGGACTCAATATTATTGAGTATGTTTTAAAGGTACAAGTGCCATCTTGCATGGAAATGTTGCTGAACTTCTGATGAGGAGACTAATTCATCAATAGCTCTGTTATCGTTGACTGATGACCTCGCCTATTAAACGATCTTGACTTACGTCTATGTTAACAATTAATGGAATGAGTAATGTATCACACAGAGTGTATGCAAGGTAATAAAGATGTATAAATGACAATTACATGGGTTAGTTGGTGTCACTAATGGTCCTTTTGTTCTGCAAGAGCATCAGTGTCTCATTCAGGAGACACCAGCTGTTCTAGTCACCAAATGACCGAAATACTGAATTCAACGATGATCGGTTCTTTCCGAGGATATTTCCCATTACAAAAGTCCCTCACTTAAGTGTCATCGTTGAGACTTCTTACTCCTAATCTTCTTTGTTCAACTCTTTGAGGGCCATTAGCCAGACGGAGACCCATGTACCTTGTCAGAGTATGGTTCTAGTCATGAATATTGGCGCAGTCTTGGTATTGTGCTTCTTTATGCCCCAAATCAGTTTCACACATGGGGCGCTATTCATCGATTGGGAAATATATGCTGTAAAGATTGAATGAGAAGCTAATGTGCAGAGCTGAGAAAAGCAACACTGTATGTTAGGAGGAATCAGCATTTGTTAGCATAAGTAAGACTTTGAGCCTTGATTATAAGTGTCAGTGTGTTAAAAAACATTGACTAATCCTAGTGTGAAATTACAAGTCTGCAATGCAAATATATTTGGGGAAATGCAAACACATTTATCCATGCATTAATTTACTTACTCAACAGCAATTTATTGAGTGCCTAGCATGTGTCAAGTGTTCCTCTGAACACTGGAGAGCCTGCGAGGGAACTGGCAGAAAATGCCATTGCCCTTTGAAAGCTTATATTCTAGTAGAGGGAGCATAAAAAGTGGAAGCGTCATTTCATTACCATTTATTGGTAGACAGCAATGACTTTAAATGTGGTCAAATCACACTTGGAAGGATTGTAATGAAATGGAAAAATATTCACACTGTTGGTTTCTATCTTTTAGCTGTGCATGTGGACCTCAGATTTTCTGGGGCTACTGTGATGGAGGGGGACAGATGGGGGAGGAAAGAGAGAGACAGAGACAGAGAGACATAGACAAAGAGACACTTAAGTCCCAGGCTTAATGCAGATTGTACTCTTTTGTACCCTTCATCCCTTCAGACTAATTCCACAGGCCTACTCTGGTCACATGGTCCCAACCTTAGCAGAGCTGGCTGGGTCATACAGAGGATCATATACATTCAGTGTGCAAAACAGCTTTTGCCACAGGCACATTCAAGAGATTTGATGGTCTCTGGGTTTGATCATCGCAAGTCATAAAACAGGCTGTGGTACATGAAAATTCACAAATCCACCAAGAGGTGCTCTGCAGGCAAGTCCTTTTTCTGTGATGGTCAAGTGGCACTCCGGTGTCACCCAGAGGCTCTCTCTCCTGGTGCACAAGGGTGCAACCTCAGTCACTGGGGACAGCATCTCCTTCCACACACAGCACTTCTGTTGCTGCCTCCCACTCATAGATAATTTCTCCAAGCACACAACTGTGGCTTCCTGCCTGCCACCACCCCTGCACCACGCTGTTCTTCACACAGTGGTCTCTGTTCTTCAATGTACATTCTGATTCCACAGGTTTCTCCACAGCTCTACTTTACTTCCTTTCTTCCTCATTCATTTGAATGATATTTAGTGGGCAGCTGTAGTATTCGGCATTGTGCGAGGCCCTAGGGGCAGGTGGTGAATAGCACGATGTCATTCTCCCCAGCAGGTCATACTGCTTGCTTTTCTTCTTCTCTTCTCTTCTCTTTCTTCTCTTCTCTTCTCTTCTCTTCTCTTCTCTTCTCTTCTCTTCTCTTCTCTTCTCTTCTCTTCTCTTCTCTTCTCTTCTCTTCGCTTCTCTCCACCCTTCCCCTTTTCTCTTCTCTTTACTTTCTACTGTTCTCCTTTCCCCCACCTCTTTTTTCTATCTTCTTTCCTGTGTACAGTTCAAAAATGTAAATGGTTTCATGGCAAAGAACTCCTGATGAGAGATCCTTGAGAGATGGAAAATGTACCCAAACCACTAATAAATAAACAACCCATTCCAAGTTTATAGTGCAGTTCTCTGGTTTTTGGCTTCTTACTGTCCTGACTTTTGTATAACAGGACCACAAACTACAGTCCATGGCCTGTGGCTGTGAACCGTACCCTGAGCCCACATCCCTCGAAGCAGGAAACCCCCTCTATGCTCCCAAACTTCCTCTTGACATCTTTTCCTGTGGCTTTCCCTTTGAGCTGGGTACATACTGCAGCCCTATAATTCTCCTTCCTGTCTTCTCCCTGCATTCTATTTAGAGACATCTAACAGCAATTGACTGGGTTTTTATTAGTTCTTTGGGTACATTTTCCATCTCTCAAGGATCTCTCATCAGGGGTTCTTTGCCAGTAATTACTGCAGCACTGAAGACTTGAATCAGAAGCTTCCTCTCAGCTTTGAGTGATGGGGGTTCTTAATAGGACTGCTTTTTATTTTTGGAGGAGAAAAATTAAATTAAATGTGCTGCTCCATACTAGGCTTATTTAGTCTGAGAAAACATAGGAATAATTTTGTTAAAACGAGCCGACTTCTCAATCATTCTGTCGAGTCATAGGAAAATGAAAAGGCTTCTATGTATTTATCATTTCCCTATGGGTACTTGAATAAAAAGGATCATAGATGCTTTGAAAAGACAGATGAATGTGAATAAGACCAGGGATATTGAGAATAAGCCATCCATTGGGGGTCAGTCGTGGAGGACCTTTTGGGCAAATGCAGATGGCTGCCTTTTTCTATAAATAAAGTTTTATTCCAACCCAGCTACACCTATTTGTTTGCCCATTATTTACAGTTGCTTTCATGCTACTCACTGAGTTGAACAGAGTGTCTGCAGCCTGAATGTCTGAAATACTTTCACATCTGACCTCTTATTAAAAAACAAAAATAAAAACAAAACCCAACAACCCTGTCAATCTTCAGCTTTCATGATAACATATTCTATGTGCATGTTTGTGTATGTTGGGGGGCACTGGTTAAGTTTTCTGTCATAAAGTTACAGGAGGACACGGAGAGATTGTATCACAGGTTTCCTGAGGATTTAGCTGGCAGGTGGCTGGCCCAAGGCCAAAACATCATGGCAGGAAGGGAATGGGGAGCAAAAGAGTGGCCAGTTCCTGGTGGCAGAGGGGTGGATCAAGGATCTAGTGCCTGAGAGTCAGGGGCAAACACCCAGGTATTGCACCCCAGGTCTACCTCTGTGGCCCACTCAGACACACCAAGCAGCACACTTTGCTCATCCACTGGGTGGCTTCCAAGCCAATCAAGTTGTCACAGCCACCTCTGTGCACCTTTTAGGATTTTTAGGTATCTGATTGTTTAATGTGGAAATTTTATTGTTTACTTGCACCTTTTTCTTTTTATTTATGAGGAAGGTAAGCTGGATTGAAAGTAAACATGAAAAAGGTTTGTTCACATATGAAAGAATCGATTCTTGTTCTTTCATTCTGAGGTCCTCCAGAAGACTGAAACTAGACCCATATCTCTCTCTCTATGCTAAATTAAAATCAGAACAGATTAAAGATCTAGATATTAGAACAAAAACACTGAAAGTACTGGAAGAGAAGATAGGCAAAACCCTTGAAGACATAGGCACGAGAAGGACTTTCTGAACAGAAAACCATTTATATGAAGATACCACTAAAAAACAACAGATGGGAAGTGTATCAAATTGAAAGATTTTACACAGGAAAGGAAATAGCCAAAATCCAATGGGTAAGACAAACAAACCATGAGCACACTTCTAGCAGGAAATAAAAACTCAACAAGCCAGGGGTGACACAAGACCGATGTCAAAGGCAGGAATCAAATGAATGTAGCTGAAAACAATTGCCAACCACATCTCAGATGGAGGACTATTATCTAGAGCATAAAAAGAACTCAAATAATGTAGGCTTTTCAAAATGAAAGACTCTATCAAAAGCTGGGCAAGTGAAGTTAAGAGGAAGCACAAATGACCAATAAATACTCAAAAAATGTTCAACATCAATGGCCATTGGAAAAATACAAATTCAAACAACATTAAGATTCTATACCTTCAGTGAATCAAATAATATGATTCCTTGGTGCTTGGCATTCTTTCTGGAGAAGATGTGGGGGATAAAAAGAACCCTTGTCCATTACTGATGGCAATGTGAATTGGACAATCAGTATGAGGATTTTTTAGAAAGCTGAAAAGAGAAATTCTATTAGACTCAGTCATTTCTCATCTATCTGTCTATCTATCTATCTATCTATCTATCTATCTATTTATCTATCTATCTATCTATCATCTCATCCCCGAAGAGTTAATGACTTCATATTGTAGGATACGTGCATGCTTATATTTACAGCAGGACAATTTACAATAACTACCTCTTCAAGGCAGCCTCTCTGTCCATCAACAGATGAATGGATAAATCCATCATGGTATTTATAGAAAATAGAGTGCTACTCTGATATAAGGAATGATGAATTTGAATTATTCGTAGGACAAGATACGACTTTAAATCATAACATTAAGTGAAACAAATCAGACACATATGCTTCACTATCACATGGCTTCTCTTACATGGGAAACACAAATCATAAATTAAAGAGCCAATAAAAGATAAATAATAGGAAACAGGAAGGTAGATTTTCTACAGATGAGAAGGGGGCCAGGAGATGGTGAAGGAGGAAGGGAGGTAGGGAAAGAGGAGGGGATGGAAAAAAGAATTATGTGTCATGTACATGGGCCAACTCTGCATGACAAATGTAATTGTTATGGACTGCACGCATGTATTAATAAAAATAAAAGTGTTTTGAAAAGCTAAATGTACAAATCATCCCTCAAAAAACTAAAAGACAGTCATTCTTCGTGTACCCCTCTCAGACCTGCCCTGAGACTTCTCATGCTGACAAACAGGTTGTGGACTGTGTAGGGCCAACACCAAGCCTGTGGTTTACTGCAATTGACTAAGGATGACTTTTTCCCCTGGAAGATGCTAATGCAGTGTTTTAAGCTGAAAACCTATTTGGTTTCTGGTATCTGGCACTCAGCAATCAGTCTAACAATCAGGCTGAAAACTCACCACTTCAAGACTATTTATGTCAAAAAAAAAAAAAAACCCACAAATGCTTTAAGAGAAGATCAGTTTCACAATTAGATAATTGGTGTGCATGACATTCTTCTGTTGTTTCATTTGAAAACTGACTTGGAGATAAAGAAAAATGAGGATTTCTTTTTTTTTTGAAAAAGAAGACAAATATCAGAAGATTTCGTTAACACTCAAATTACATGCAGTGTGGGGCTGAATGAATTCAGGGGTCTTGAGCTCATCTGCAAAAGACTGAGTGGTGGGAAGGAACTTTATTCTTTAAAACCAGGGATGTAAAATAATATAACATAGACAAAAATGTTCTTTTCCTCTAAATTGCTTGAAAGAGTTAAACCTAACATAGTGTGTAATTGTCTTCCTGGGCCATAGTCAGGAAATACTAACAATGCTAGTGAGTGATGGCTAATGTTTGTGCAATCCTGACTGTGCCAGCGCAGTGCTCATGGTTTTTTTTTTTTTTTTTTTTTTTCTTTTTTTGGTGGAACCAAGGACTGAACTCAGGCTCTTGTGCTTGCCAGGGAAACGCTTATTCCACTGAGCCATCTCCCTGGCCCCAAGGTGCTCATGGTTTGCATGCCTTACCCATTAAACATTTCCTGGAACTCTTTGAGGTGGGTGATATTTTTCCCTACTTCACAGATAAAAGAGTAAAGAAGGTGGAAATTAAACTCAGGTCAACCAGAATGTAGCCCAGAGCCTTTTAACTGAAGATGACTTTTCTCCTCCACCTGCTTGGCAGCCCAGGGACTGCTGGTGAGGTCTGGGTGCATATTAGGTTGTTCTGAGGTTGGTAGAAGCCCGAGATGCTGCTGAGCATAAGATACAGGTCCATTTCTATAAGTAAGAATCATCTTGCTCCAAATGTCAACAGGGCCGATGTTGAGAAATCCTGCCCTAGATCATACACAGTGAGTAGATTCCTCAGTGTCTAGATTGAGAAGCTATCTCAAGGGTATGCTAGATTTTTCTTCATTCACAAAATTAACTGGGTGACATCACTCACCCTCCTGGATTGTCCTCTCTCTTAGAGGTCTTAGGGTGCATGTGCCATTGTCCTAGAGCCACAGGTCCTCTTTCTATGTACAGCCACCTGGACATCTCTTACCTTTCTGCCATGAAAGTTCGTGTGGTCTTTTTTGTGGACCTTCAACATCACAAACAGAAAACTACCTTTAGAAAGCAGGGGTCATGCCATGGTGTGGGCAATCTTGCTCTTTCATCCTTCTCTTACACCAGCTTACAGTCTTAGCTTGTGGAGTTTTCTGCCCCCTAAAGCAAAGACCCACTGCAAGAAATGGGAAGTCAAAAGCAAACAGTCCTCAGAACCCATTTATGTTTCTGACAGGTAGGTGGTTTTACACACACTGCAATAGACTCTATTGATATCTTTTTTTCACCTAAGCTGGACTTTCTCTGGTCTCAATCCCATAACCCATAATCTACCTTTGAACCTCATGTTGTGTACAGATCTAATTCATCTAGCCCCATGGCCTCTTGCCCTCAGTGGGAGTCTTTGAGCTGACCCTTCATAGAAGTTTAGATCTAAATCTCTGCTCTCAGCTCAGATTAGGATTATAGAGGTAGTGATCAATAGGCTATTAAACATCACAGTCTACATCCTACTTTAATCAGACACGGTGGTTTTTAAAGGTAATAAGTTTTCAAGAGAGAAACTATTTAAAAAGTGGTATCTATTCAAAGTGTCTTCCCAAATTTTAACTTGTTTACTTACCTACTCAGTAGGTAAATGGATGTTTCTCTCAGTTCCAAGAAGCGCTTTTAGCGCTCCCTCCTCAGCAGATCAGCACACTGAGCGTCATGCTGTGGGTATGGCGTGGAGCCAGGC
Source organism: Ctenomys sociabilis (assembly GCA_004027165.1). Taxonomy (NCBI): domain Eukaryota; kingdom Metazoa; phylum Chordata; class Mammalia; order Rodentia; family Ctenomyidae; genus Ctenomys; species Ctenomys sociabilis. The sequence goes on from PVKA01011456.1 coordinate 24,341, forward strand.
CTTGCAGGGGATCTGCGTGAACAGAAGGGAAGTCTTTGCCCTCAGGGGTTTTACAGTACAGCTGGGGAAATGGGACATATGCACACACATGCAAAATGAAATGACTAAACGGAGGTAAACGATGACAATCAGAAGCAATAATGCAAGGGGTGGCAAGTGTATCTGCTTTTTAAATAAAGAGGTTCAGTTCTTTGTGCCAGAGGAGGGAGGCTGACACGGTTTGGTGTAACAGGTGGGGCTGGAGGGAAGGAACATATTTGCAGGGAGATGGGACTTCTGTAAATTAGAGACTGGAAGGGAATTGCTGAAGATGGGCTCAGGATGTGAGCTGACAAGTTAGAGAGTTCAGTGTACCAGAGAGAAGGCGAACAAGCCTGGCAGTGCAGCAGGGCTCAGGATAGGGGTTTATGGCATGACGTGTAGAATTCTAGATTTCCTCTGGAGACAATGGGAAGTTAACAAATCTTCTATCCAAATTAGAACAGCTTTCTACTGTCCTTAAAGTTCATTCATAGCTTTTATCCAATCCACTTGCCAAAGGGCATGCTTTCTGAAAAAAAAAATCTCATCAGGGTGCTCCCTCACTGAAACTCATCAGCTCATTTCCTACTGTATTCATGCTTGCATTCTATACTGTAGTTGATACGAAGGCCTAGCAAGTCTTCTCCAGAGAAGTAGGGAAAGTAGTACACAGATATTGACGTGAGGGTGGGGGTGAGATATGGGAATTGGCTCTCACAATTGCGGAGGCTGAGCCGTCTCACCATCTGCCATCTGAAAGCTCAAGAACCAGTGAGGCAGGTGGCTGAGAATCATGCAATGGGATCATTTCCATTGCAAGGTTCAAAGCTCAAAGAGCCGGAGCTCCAGCATCCAACAGCAGGAGGAGAGTGACATCCTGGCTCAAGAAAAGAGTGAACTGATGGCTAACCAAATAGTTCAGGGTATTAAAACACCTTCTTAGGCAGATGCAGGGACCAGCGAGCCATGCTAGGCCTGCTCCCAGAGTGCACTGAGACGGTGGTTGAGACAGGGCATGGTGGTGCACACCTGTAAATCCCAGTGCTTGGTAGGCTGAAAACAAGAGAATCAGTATGAGTCTGATCTGTGTAGTAAGACCCTGTGTACCTTGAACTAAATACATTTTAAAAATTCAGAAAAAGAGTGAACTGATGCCTCCTCTGCCTTTGGTTACATTGGGCAGAGTGGATTGTCCATATTCCTTCACTGGTGACAAAGATGTTCTTTACTTAGCCTAGAGATTTCATTGTTCATTTCTTCTACAAAGACAACCCGGGCACACACAAAGATTTTTCACCCATGGCCCAGGTATCCTTTAGCCCAGCCAAGCTGACACATAAAGCTAACCAGGCCACATGGCCTAGGTGGCCCAGCTCCTGTCCCCACTTAGGTATCTTTGCTCTAAAGTCATCATGGTCTGGCCACACTACAGTCTTCTCCTTTGGATATAAAAGTGAGCACAGGAAGCCACAACAGCTTGCTCTCTGGTTTGAACCTTTTTCCCTCTGCATTATCACTATCATTTCTTCTCTGAGTCACTTCAGAGCTCTTATTCCTCCTCCACGATGTGGCCTGGTCTGATGCAGGTGTATTTCCTGCATAGCTCTTAAGGCTGCCTAAAAGGAAATTGTTTATGGACTTCTTCACTAGCAACCCTCTGCACTGCTAAGTGTACGTGAGGCCACAAGCTGGGAGGAAGTTAGCAGAGACCAGGTGAGGCTCCACTATGATGCTAGTGGTTGTAATAAATATTCATATTTACAAGATATTTGGTGATAGAATTTTTCTTGATGTTCTTTTGGATATGGAGAACAAGTGAAAAGCTTTTTGCCTCTTTTCTTAGTTTTTCTCACTTTAGGAACTGGATAGGAGGTGGTATAAAATAAGCAGGATTCAGGAATGAAGATGAATTCAATCTTGCTTATCTTGAAGCAAACTACAGAACCATCAAACTTGAAAACAATAGCCAGAGAATGGAATAATAGTGGTCAGTTCAAAGAGGTGGCAATAAAACGTTTAAAATATTAAGCGGGCAGAGATTATTTTTCTTTCCCAAGTGCATTTAAATAACCTTTAATATACAGCCCCCTTCCCCAAAGGCTTAACTGTAATTCTAGGCATTGAAACTATGCAGAAAAATCCCAACTCGAGTAGGGAGCAGGCTAGGGGAGGAAGGAAAAAAATCCCAACTTGAGTAGGAAGTAGACTAAGAGAGGAAGGGAAAAATCCTGACAAAAGCCTGATTTCTATATTCAAGTTTATGGCAGATTACTGTATTTAAAGGGAGAAAATATGACTTTATTTCCAGTGTTATGTTAAAATTGTAATAGAGTCTCAACTCTAAAGAATGCTTTCAGTCCAGAATGTGTAACGGTGGCTCAATTTCATGCCATAGTGAGGCAAGAACATGTGGCAAGCTGAGGACTCTTAAAATTCTAAACAAATTGAGGAGGATGTTTCCAGCTATTCTAGAGGAGGGGCTGGTGTTTCTTTTTAACATTAAAGGAAGGAAAGCCAAAGGAATGGCTCAAAACAGCTGTGTGGTGCTTTTGGCAGGAAGTTTAGCTCGGGTTTCTTCTTCATGGAGAAATTAGGGGGAAAGGTGACTTTTATTGCTGAAATTAATTTTACTGCCTTCCTAACTAGCCCTTTCCTCTTCACTTCCTGGAATCACACAGAGATAAAAAGGTGCAGAGAAAAGCCTGTTCAGCTTCTACAGCTCCTAACAGTCACTGGGGAATCTGGCAGCCCAGCGTTAGGTTTATAAATATATCCTAGAAAACTGAAAAGCTACAAACAGATACATAAAGAATGAGGAATCTGATTAAGAAACGAGCATTTAGGTTTTTACTGGGCTTTACTTTTAACATAAAACATCTTGAAAAAAATTTTATGATTTAGCATTTATGAATGACTAGATTTTAAGAGAATTGTAATGTTTTTTTAGGGTATTTCAGCTCCATGAGTTATTTCTTATAGATTCAGATAATGACATTATAAATCTTTCTGTGGAGGCAATTACTAGGGCAGAAATGGCCTATTCCCCATTGGCTTTTAGGTTCAGCTCACTGACATATTACAAGCAGGCTTACCATGGTCATTAAAACCTGATCTGGGATTTATTGTACCTCTTTAAACTCTCAGTACTTTGAAAAGTATTGAACAGAAAGGAATACAAAGTGAAGTTACAAAGGAGGCCAGCAAGGCAATCAGGAGACAAGCAGATTTAATTTATCCATCCAAGACCACCACAAGTACATGAAATTGGAGCATGAGGTTTTTAACAGAGGCAAGACGTGGTTACTAGAACTGGATTTCCATCTGAAATTCTTCCACGTACATATTAGAACTGAAAGTTAAAAGGATCTCAGTGAGAGATACTGCACTGATGATGGAAAGGGCCCTGAACTCTTTCCCGGTGACCTGGGGGCACTACAGAATGGTATTCTCTGGCAAGAGCTGCCCTCATGTTCTCAGTGGACAGACGTCAATGTGGTGTGGGTGGAAACAAACCAGAACCGTTCCACAGGCAGCCTGAGTTTCCTCCTTCATTTGTTTAGCTTCCTTGGCCTTCAGCCTTTTGCTCCTCCTCAACTGATAACAGAGAACCTTTTCCAGGGAAAGATACACTTGGCCATTTTCCTGCAGATGGATTGGATTAGCCCAGATACCTAAGAATGAGAGAAAGAGCGTCGCAGTTTGGGTGAGTTTCTCCCATGCCAAGCAAAGAGAAGGACTTCTGAAGGAAGTAGAATTTTGCTTTTAACTTTTGACCCTAAGAACCAAGGCTGTTCCCATAGTGCCACATATCCCCATGGTCTATGGAGTGATATAGAACTCACTAGTCTCTTAAATCAGAATATAGACAACACTCGAGAAACACTTTTGCCACCTTGCACAAAACATATATCAAAAGCTTTAGGCTTCTATCATTATCAATCATCTGAGGCTTCCTGAATATTATAACTTGGCAATAGGTTCATCAATTGTAAAGAAATATTTTGTTACAGATGAAAAAATAAATAAGGAAACACTGAAATTTGTATAGAAATCTCTATAAAGTTGCATTTATAGATAATTTGAAAATAGTTTTTGTCTTGATTACCTGCTAGCAATATGCTAAGGATATTTGGCCTCATTTAAAAATGTGTGTCTTGATCCTTATTTCTTAAAACTTTTAGGAAGCTGAAAATTTAAATATTTCCCTTGCATTGCTGGTCGAAAATTTCTCATATTTTTAACAAATTTGATCATCGTTGCTTGTCTAAGGCACATCGGTTTCCATGGCTGACTCTTGACACAGGTTACAACTAAAGCACAGCTGCCTTTTCCCATCTTCTCTGGGCCTGATGATCAAATCATGTCCCTCCAGACTTTAACATAGTCACCCCTGTCTGTTTCTGTAGAAGACAGACATCTTTCTGTGAGGGGCTAGATAGGAAGTATTGTGTGCTTTGCGCACTACGCAGTGTCAGTTGAGACAACTTCACCCTCTGAAATAGCACTGAAGCAGTCATTGACAACGTGTGAACAGCTCAACTTGTTGGTGGACTAATAAAACTTTATTTACAGAAACTATGGTACAACTTTATTTACCAAATCTTGGTGGCTCCTGCTTTAAGAAGATTTAATGTTTGAAATTTTGGGGGAAGGAGTCATTTACTTGTTTTCCAGATGTTTTGAGATCTCTTCCCAACAGAATTTATTGCCCACTATAAGAACAATGTAATCTAGTTAGTAATTTCCCACTGTAGGTAATAGATTTCATCTATCACTATATCCTAAGTAAATAATAGCTAATGAAAATTATATTTTCAATAGAAATCTGTTAAATAGTGAACCAAAGTTTCTCCCTGAAGGAGTATTTCTTTTTATTTTAGTCTACTGTTTTGAATCACAATGCTAGTCCATACTGTTTCTATAACTTTGTAAAATAATATCTAGTAATTAAAAGCAATCATTTATGTATTTGTCAACTAAAACATTGGAGTTAAATTATCTTGAGTTAACATGGAATTTTTCTTATGGTTTGGTTCAAGTCTTAGTTCAGAGTTCATTTGGGCTAGGTTGAATCTGATTTAAAATTTTCACCGTGAATCACTTGCAAACCTTCTTGTACATATTGCAGGTCATGGAACTGTGTTCTCTACTTTCTGAAACTGTAACTCACAGAGCAAGGAATGGGCACTCTTCTCTGAAAAGTGTCATGGGTTCTCATGGAGATAGTTTCTTTGCACTGTATCATTCAGTCTTTGTCATGTTGTGGCAAATACACATGTTCAACTGTGGTGCCTAAAGTATTTAACCTCATGGAGTGGCTCTGTATCCTGTCACTTTGAAATGTTAAGACTCCTTCCCATAGATAGTTTCTGTCCTCCACCATGGGCAATTTGGAAACCGTACCTCGTGCTTCTCTGTTTAGGATCCTGATGATGTGTGTTAGCAGTAGGGGTGGTGGTAGTGGTTCAAAGGAGATACCATGCTGACAAAATTCATTTGTGAAGTTCATTTTGTGAGGCTCCTTGGCTGAAAGCCTTCCCATAAATGTAATTCTTTGCACTACCCGTGTTATATTCACATGTGTCCTGATGGGCACCTTTGCATGACATGCTTACCAAATGGTTAGATGAGGTGTCACTCAAGAGTTTTGAATTCTCTTGTGTCACAGGTTACATGAGATTTAGTCAGACACTTCCATTTGCTTGACTCTGTTTACCACTAAGAACCCTGAACTCACTAGGGTGAAACAGGGAGTTTTAGAAGCCATGATGATATGAAATGGTCTGCTGTTCCTGCCCAATAAGATTCCCTTTGATTAAAGAAGGCTCTTGCAGCATCCCTCAACAGCACTGTACACCACTGCCTACACACAGATCTACTCTTGGACTAATAAGATTGTGCTAGCGCTGATGGCTATCTAATCCACTGGGGAGCAATTGGTGGGTGGTAGAACAGGAAGTCTGAACAAAAACCTTTGTTGGGAATCAGTCTGTTTGTAACTATAGTAGCTGCATTATTGATGGGTATCTTCTTATAACCCATTACATGGTTGGAATGGAGGGGCTAATCTCTCTTTCCTTATATCAGGAATGCAGTAAGGATTTCACTATGTTCTACTCCATGAAATAGGATTTACATCACTTATTAGGACCACAGTAGGACAATTATGTCACATAGTAGGACCACACTGGAACCATAGTTGGACTTTTGTCTTTGTCACTTGTTTGATCCAGTCATAAACTAATTGCTAAGAAAGCTATTCTGATTTATCTCTGAAACTGGCAGGCAGACATTGAGAAGAAATCCTCTTTCCCCTGGATCTGAGTTCCACCAGTAAACTTAGAGCTTCCAGATGCAGTCTTACCTAAAAGGATCTTGACCTCTGAACTTTCAGCTGTACAGCCATTCACTGCCCCCTTTTAACTTAACATTTGATTTAAATTTCTGTCACTTGCAATCAAAGTAATTCTAGCTAATGTAATTCTTTACCATCATTCATAACTTTATCTGTTCCCTAACCTATAGCACTATGGTATCATAGTATAAAACTTTTTACTGTAAAAGTACCATTTGAGCTGCAGTTAAATGAGTTATCTATAATTTAATTCTACATTCTCATTCTGAGGGATTGGAACAAAAGGTGAAAGCATAGATTTCAATTGAAATCTTTTTTTAAAATGTATATGCTCCAACTCCTCTTGAAATACTGAATTATTAGATTTATTTGGAGTAGATAAGTGTGTATTGAAACAAACAAAACAAAACAACTTTGCCTAAGTAGGCTTGATTGAAAACTCCAGTTCAATAGACTCTCTGACTTATTTATCTTACATTAATAGCATTTTGATTGGTTCATGGCCTTAGGTATTGCAGATTATTTGTGCTGTAGTCTTTTTTTAATGTGAAAGCCTCAGAGGAACCCGATTTGGGTCATGTGCCCATCAAAATTATTCACAGTGGCCAGAGGTAAAAAAAAAAAAAAGCAAACAAACAAACAAAAAAAAAAACACTTTATTTGGTGTGACTCGAGTTACTCATCTTTGAAGCAATGTTTGAATTGATGTTTTACACCTCACCATCCCACATAAATGAAGCATGATCTATTTATGAGTTGAAGGCAACCTATATACTGAGAAGACTAAAGAGATCTATGTACAGTGCTCCTATGTGATATTTAAATTCCATATAAAAGAACAATGCATAGTAGACTTTTTGAGCCCTTTCTGTGTATTAGGTTGTTTTGTTTATTATACAGATATTATAAAACTTTCACAATAACTTCCTGGAGTGAGTCCTTGAGTTCCATGTACTATAGATGAAAATGCCAAAGCAAAAGTTTAATTAAAACTGCCCCAGATAAAAAATGGGAACGTCTACAGCCAGAACCAGGCAATCAGACCTTAGAACAGATGCTCTGAGAATTGGCAAACTACAACTACAGGTGAGCAAGCTGTGTTTTTAAATAATGTTTTATTGGTACATAGCCACACTAATTTATTTATGTAGTTTCTATGATTGTTTTCACGATATAGAAGCAAAGGTAAGCTGTGAAAGAGGCTACAAAAGAAAATAGTGACTATTGATTTGACTTTAATACATAAAATGCCAATCCCTTTTACCAAATCCTGAACCATGATCATCTAATGCTTCCTTAGTTTTGAGTCAAGAGGCCTATCAGTTCTTGCATAGCCTACTATATTTCTGGATATAGGTGACATTTGTACTTAATTTTAGTTGACCATCAGCTCAACCACATTTTGAGACTCAAGGAATCTTGCATAATATATTTTGGTGGGAGTCCACAAGCCAGCTTTCACAGGTACCAGGTATATAGTTCCCTGGCTCCCTTGCAGCTAAGCTTGTAACATAAACTCAAAAAACAAAAAACACACCATCGCAGACCATTAATCCTGAAACACTGCAGAAGATCAACAATGTAGCTTTTCTGATTGCATCAGCCAGTAAGGTAGATAATCTTGTATGTGATAACTTTTGGATTCTCAGGAAAAGTAGAGCTACCTTCAACTCCTTAAAATAATTCTGGTTTTGACTTTAGTATAATCACTGAGAAATTATCAAGAGTTTGATGACTCTCCCTTCTAGGAATTATTTTTAGAGATTAGTATGTGAGACACTTTCTTATTCCATGATCCTCATTTGTGACTTTACCTTCTGGCTGTGGAATTAGCAGATATTTTGCATGCCAGCTTTTGCTTAGGTTTTGGAATTCTTCCATATTTTGGAAAGCATAGGTCCTTTCAAAGCTATCTAAAATATATTTTGCTCTAAATTTTGCTCAATTTCTCATTCATTCCATTATAGATTTGTAAAGATATTCCAGTATGGGGTACTGCGGTGAGACCCCTCTTCCATAGCTTTCATTGATACTTTTTAATACAGGAAGATCAAGAGAGAAAATGAGTTTGTAGAATTCTGAAGAGCAGAGCAAACCAGTGTGGGAAGGTTTCTGTGCCTTCCCAGCATGTCCTCCAGCCCGTTTGCAGCCACCTGCCACCTCCATCCTCCCTTTCTGTGTGTTAGCGAATTCCTGCTGGACTAGCCCCATTAGCATGTAGAATATCGGATCTGAAGTCCTTTCTGTCTTGGGTCTCAGGCTGTTGGGAAAATGCCTGGTGGAAGTTTGTGCTGAGAGCTCAGTTGCCCCCATTCCTTGAATGACAGCTTGACATTCCCTTACCCCTACACTATTCAGTCATAAATATATGACTGTGTGAAGATGTGAGAAAGCTCTGCCATGCAGCAGACACTGCAATGCAAGTAACACGGAGTTGAGACTCAGGTCACATTCTTCAATTTTCATATGAGTCTGGTTTGCTGCTCATTTCAGAGAAAAGAGAATGGGGAGACTCCAAGCTGCTGGACAACCACTCAGGGGCTCAGCCAACCAGGTCACAGCTTTGGAGCAACCTCATCATTCATTCATCATACAAATATTCACTTGTTGTCATTTTTGTGACTTCCTTCATGAGATTTCCCGCATAGGAATGGAGGGAAGGTCCCTGTCCTCATGGAGTTTGAAATCTCAGTGGGGGTTCCATGAAAAGACCCTGGAGAGCAAACAGTTGATAAAAAAAGAAAGTGATGAATTGTGAGCATGGCCCTGACACATGCCAACCAGAGTCCAGCTGAGAGCCGAGAGAGGAGGTCAGGCAAAGCCTTCTAAGGAAAGTGACCTCTCCACAGGTATGAAAGAGCAGAGCACAGCGGGAATCAGAGAACAGGTAATGCACACCCAGCCAAATGACAGCCAGAACAGAGTCAAAATGTCCCCATGCGTCTTACACCATGGCAGTTGCAATCCTGTCATGCTGACTGACTTCCGGAGAAAGCGCCACAAGGATGGCACAATCATCCCAACTGTGACTTCCTGGGCCGGGGTGTGTGGGTGTGTTTTTCTGGGGCTGTTTTGTTGTTTTGTGTCCTCATTTTCCTAATGCCACTACTTATCTGCCTCACCTGAATGCCAGTGACTAAATGAGGCAGCAGCTCCAGATCCAGGGAAACAAAGAGGATGGTTGCCATAGTAACAGAGGCCACCAGAAGTCCTGTGAAAAAATCTCCTCCTCCTGCTCTCCAGAATTTCTTTCTCCAGGATGAGGACTGCAGACTCTTCTACATCTGAACAGTCTTCCGGCTGCTGCAGAGGCTCAGAGGGCCTTTCCAGAGGCACTGTAGCTGGTTTGCTGTATCCCTTTCTAGACTTTAGGAAAGTACTTGCTTCTGAGAGTAGAAGGCAGAAATGAAACAAGTTAGATGTCTGTAGATTGGATTCCTTTGGAATTATTTTTTAAATTTCTTTGTTACTGTTGCTCTCTCATGTCGCTGACAGCCTCCATGCATATAAAACATGCTTCTGCTTGTGTTTGAGACAGTCATCTACCTCCTGAGCACATCTGTAGCACTCCTCATGATATGGCACTCGGAGCCACTGCCCCATGTTCGGTGACTGATCCCTGTTCCCACTCTTGGGAAGAGTGAATTTTTTGCAATCTTCATCATGTTCTGATCAGGGTATCTGCACAAAGATAATGCTTGACAGCGCATGAATTGAAGTTGTTTTAATGGGAACAAAGTTCTCTTGTGAGAATTTAATATTTTTCTTACATTGACATTTCCAGGAATCTATCCCAGAAAACTTAAGATTTCCTTCTGAAATGCCATTTTCTTATCTTTTCATACTCAGAAATTACTCCTATTTTTGAGTGTAGTTAAAGTCCTACTTAGTGTCTACCTTTTCCATTCTCGTTTTTAGGCAATTAGGACCCTTCCCTGAAATTTTGGCCACTGCTTGGTCTATTGTCACTTATACTTGCAATTGTGCTTAGGAACATGGTAAAGAGGCATAAGCGAAGGCCCAGAATTTAGAGTCAGGAGGGCCTGTTGCAGTACTGGCTTCATTCCCTGTATTTCTTACTGTCTGGCGTCAGATTCTTGGTACCTGATTAGACCCTGTTGTCCCATTTGCATTTGTCTGTTTCCTGCCATTATAATCAAGTCGGGGCACCTTAGGTGTCCTGCTCAGAGTCATCCACTGCACCTGTTGCAACAATGGCATGAAGGCCCCCACCTTACCCGCCCAACAGGTCTCCCCAAGGATAGTGTCCAAGACCTCTTGGGTATTTCCTTCTTTCCCCAAGGGCCGTTGACAGCAGTAGACATAATAACTGATTTAAAATATTCTTGAAGATAATTACATTAATGTCACTAGGTAAGCAGCTTGTTTCTCCTTCATTCCAAATGGAAAAGGAAGAGAGAGACCCAGTATTAAGTCACAGGACTCCTGAGTTAGGAGACTGTGCTCACCTCAGTGTCTCTACTTTAATGCTCTAATGGGAATTTCAAGAAAAAAGGCAATGATTTGATGTGTGTCAGCCACACACTCAGTACTCTTATGCTTCAATTAGCAAAGTGCTTTATGTTTCCTCTCCACCCCCCTGTAACAGGCCTCCCATCACTGGAGGCAAACGGGAGCTTCTAGCTCATTCTCTGTCCTAACATGTCTTCCTCTGCTCCACAGTTGGGAAGTGTGCTGGTTCTGTAGAAATTCTTCTGCATGAGTGAGAAGTAACGCTGACATGAGAAGAACCAAAGAGGAATGAGCAGGGCTAGCTTCATCCCTTCAGAGCACCGCCCAGCGGCACCTGCGTGGGCTGTAAAGGGGATCCCTTCTCCTGCAGAAGGGCTCTCCTGACAGCCATGGTGTAGACAGGAGCTCCAGGCTGCAGGGAAGACAGATGGGTCTTCTGCCAGCAGGGCTGGTTCTTAGCAAAGCACCAGGTGAGAAAGGGTTTAGTCCATTTTTTTTTTTAAGTTTTAATTTATGTATTTGGTACACTATGCAGCTCTGACTTCTAGTGATCCTCCTGTTTTCAGCCTCCCCAGTGCTGGGATTACAGGCGTGCTCCACCATGCCCAGTCTTGGTAGAGGGCTCAGCGCACTTGTGGGCAGGGCCAGTGTGGCATGTGTTTTTATTTTATTTTATTTGAGAGGGAGAGAGAGAGAGAGAGAGAGAGAGAGAGAGAGAGAGAGAAGAATATAGAATTTCCAAACAAGATGATAGAAAATTGACAATAGTGATCATATTATATATTGTTATCTTCAAAATAGTTGCCGAGATTACAAGATATAACATACAAAATTGATCAGACAATACGATCAAGCTATCTTGTGTGTATATATGTATATAGCAAAGATAATATACACACAAGGTAGTTAAAATATATATATATATATTCTTTTTTCCCCTTCCTTCTTTTTTCCTTTCCCCCATCCCAGTTGTTCTTTCCTTTTGAGCAGTTTCTTTCCCTTTCACAATATCTATTGTACCTTACGGATTTTATTTCCTCTTTCAGTTACTTATTCTAGAGTGACAATGCATTGTTTACACATGCAATATTGATTTATTTCACATAGGCGTATTGTCTCTAGTTGCACCTATCTACCTGTTAAAGCTTCAAGTTTATCTCTCCTTATACCTGAGTAGTATTGTATTAAAATACTGTATCTTTTTTACCTGCTCCTTGACTGACTGACATTTGGACTGAGATTTGGATATTATAAATTGCAGTGCTATAAACATGGTTGAGCACATATCACTGTGGTGAGATGTTTTCATTTCTTCTAGACAAATACCCAGTGGGGGAATAGCTGGACTGAATGAGAACTTTAATCCTAGTTTTTCAAAGAATTTCCATACTGATTTCCACAGTGGTTGTACCAGTCTACATGCCCACCAACAGAGGAGAAGGGCTCTTTTTTGGTCCACAGCTCCTCCAGCATTTGTTAGTGGTTGGCTTCTTGAAGGCAGCCATTCTTTCTGGGATGACGTGGAATCTCAGTGTTTTAATTTGCATTTCTCAAATGACCAATGATGTTGAATGTTTTTCATATATTTATTTGCCATTAGTATTTCTTCATCTCAAATGACCATTTTTTGATTTGACTTTTGAGGGCCTGATTTTTTAAAACATTATATATATATATATATATATATGTTTTAGATAGAAGTCCTTTCTGAGGGACAGCTAGATAAGTATTTTTTTCTCAATTCATAGGATTTCTTTTCACTCTGTTTTTTTTTTTTTTTTTATGTGCAAAAGCATGTTGATGCTTTTTTTCTCTGACTGTGGTTTGAGGCCCCCCTAGAGATCTAAACATGTTTTTTTTGGACTGGAGTGTTCACAGGTTTGAGATACTGCTCTGATAAATCAAATTCTGTTTATGGGAAAGGAATGGAAACATGTATGTAGATAACAGTAGGGAGAAAAGAGAATCATAATTGAGACCTTAAAATGTATAGACCAAATTTGTTTTACAGTGTAGAAGCATGATGATTTCTCTATTTTGATTAAAAATAAGTATGTTGTTCATGTGACATCAGAATGACATAAGCATTTATCTGAGAATTATGTCAGCTACCAGGCATGGTAGTATATTTTACTGAGAAATACAGAGAAAGCAGAGCTCTTAGGTACATTGTTCTACAAAGTTTGACAAATGTGCGCAACATTGAATCAAGGATTAGATAAGAGGTTGGCACACAGCTGGCTACTGGTAGGTTAGACTGAGCCCATGGATTAGTTTTGATGGTAGGGGAAAAGATGGTCTTCATATTTTTCTATGAGCTGAATATATTTGTTGAGGGAAAGAAAGCTCCTGTCCAAGACAGGGACAGAAGGGGGGCCCGAGTGGGTTTTCCCCCGGTCTTCATATTTTAAAGGGGTTGTTTTAAATGAATATATAAAGACTGTACCACAAAGATTATATGTAGACTTTGAAATACCTTTCCTGAAAATGTTTTCTAACTACTACAAGGTATGACCACCAAGTTGGAGAGTACCTGAAAGTTTATCTGTCAGAGCCAATCTCTATTCTAATTTCTCTCTCCATAGATTAGTTTGTGTGTCCTTGAGTTTATAAAAAAAACAATTGGCCTGGGGAGATAGCTCAGCAGTCTAAGCACCTTCCTGACAAGTGCGAGGACCCAGGTTCAATCACAGGTGCCATATACTGTGCTAGCCCTGAAACTTTGGGAGTGGTGGCACATACCTGTAATCCCAGCACTGGGGAGGCTGAAACAGGTGGATCTGTACAAGTCTGAGCTTGGCAGCCAGACCCTGTACCAAATTTAAAAAGAAATGTAATCATGTAGCATTCTGTTAAGGAGTGGGATCATTCCATTGAGTGTTTCCAAAATTCGCTAGTGTTGGCTTGCATATCAGTAACTCACTGTTTTTCATTGCGAATAGTATTCCATTTTGTGAACAATTTGTTCTAGGACTGATGGGCCTTTGAGTTGTTTCCATTTTTCTTTCTGGTCTGAATATAGGTGTGATAAAATTCTTGTCTTTTAAGATATGGAATTTTATTTATTTTGGGTAAAGACCTAGGAGTGGAATTTCTGATTCATAGAGTAGGTGGGTGAATGTTATAAGAAATTGAAGGAATGAACCAGTACATGCTAAATGGACAGAAGAGTGTGGCTAGGATCAGGCAGCCACTCGGGGCACCCCTTCCTCATTGGCCCAAAGGCTCTGCATTGCTCCCGTCATGGCTCTTCTAGGCATCAGCTCATGTTGGCTGAGTGGGTATCTTACAGGAAGTCTTCTTGCATTAGGAAGAATGAGGCTTTCCTTGTGTATCCAGCTTAGAATTCAAAATTCATCCAAAGGTGTGCTAGTGGATTAAAGAGACATTAATGACTCATTGACTGATTTTCATTGAAGTGGCATTCACATAACATAAAATTGTTTTATGTGAATGATGCAGTAGCATTTGTTACACTGATAATGCTCAGCAACACTATATCTATAAGGTTCTAAAAGATGCATGTGATCCCCAGAGAAAATGTACACCCATTAGCAGTCACTTCTCCCATGATCCCCGTCCTCTCTGGCTCTTGCTCTGCTTTATATGGCTAGAGCTTGACCAAGGTAGGTGGCATCACCAAGCATGTGATCTCCTATGCCTGGCTTAATGTTTGTCCACACCTGGGGGTGCCATGTGTTGGTATGCCATCGCTTATTATGACTGCATGCTCTCCCTTGTAAGTGTAGATTATAGTTTGCTGATGTATTTATCCATGAATGGCCCTCGAGTTTGCTTCTGCAAACCTTTGGTTTATTGTGAATGGTGCTGGTATGGGGATGTGTGTCTTGTAATTGTTGAAGCCCCTTTTGTTTTGTTCTTTGGGGTGTATACATGCTCTGTGTTTTTGAAACTGCAATCTACAGAGGTACAAGGAGAGTTGAGTCTTGGTGGTAGTGATGGTGGAGGGTTCGAGAAATTTAGACCACTGCATTTTTTTTTCATTCATATCAGAAGAAAGATCTCTCTGAGGTTAATATGAAGGCAACATCATTTAGAATGTCCTTATTTATGTGGGGGAAAAGTGGCCAATATTTTATTTCAGGAAAGCCTGTAGAAACCTACTGAGTAAAAATGCTCCCCTGAGAAGCAGTGATGCCAGAGCCCTCTCTGTCCAGTCAGTTTCCCCAAGCACTGGGGAGCATTTTCGCCCAACATGTCCTCTGAGGCCATCCCTTGGTTAAGTGTGCCTCTGTCCTACCCTCCTTTCAGTTAGGATTTCCGATATCCAGCTATATTTGAATTTTAGATGAGTAACAAATGATATTTAGCAGCGATGTATCCCCAATATTTTCTTACTTGTTATTTTTCTATTATTCAAGTCCTGCATTTGTTTGGCTAGATCTGAAAATCTCTTTTCTTGTGGCCCAGATAGATGGTCTCTCACCCACAGTAACCTGAAGGGGAAACCCTACCAACGAAGGTGTTTTGCCCTCTCATTTTCCTGTGTGAGCACCTTTTCCATTTTTATATAAATAATGTAAAAATTTGGACATAAAGTATGTGGGGCATAAGGAAGGTGAAATGGAGCCTTTACCATGTAAAGTGCCTTCTCTCTGGCCCCAGTTCATTAGTGAAATCTAGTGGTTTAAATTACCAAGCTAACCTCTTCCACCACTGCATGATTATAAATCAAGTCAGTGGCCAGTACCTGAAGTAGTTGTAGGGTCTTGCAAAAGGAATGTTCTCATCAAGCTAAGAGGGGCAGAAAATTTCCTATTACTGTGTCATGCATAAATGGTAATGCCTGAACCTCCACTTATGGCATATTACCTCTGCACGATTCGCTTGCTAAAATAAAAGAAACAAAATTGGAACATGTTCACTACTTTGCATTACAGAAGAATAAATAAAATGGCGAGGCCTTCCCACCCACTAGCGGGTGCTACATAATGCACTAGATGGGGATAGATGGGAGCAGATGCATTGAAACACAGGAAAAGTATTCAGGGTGTTTATCTGTCTGTCTTTCCCTTTTTATCTTTGTCTGTCTCTGTGCCTCTATTTTGTATGGAATTTTGAGAGATGAATTCCATTTCCTATTAATTCAATGGCTGTCATATTGCATTACATCATGCAGCTTGGATCACAACAATGAGATGTTAGGGTTTAAATTAATAATATTGTAACACATCACTTGATAAAGCAGTGTGCGTAATCCTATCTAGCTTGCTCAGGTAGCCTGCCTTGTGCCCAGTGCCTTGCATCTGCAGACTGCAGTGGAATTACCCAAGTTCAATTGCAAACAACCTGCAATTGTGAGCTGAGTACTTGCGCTTCATGGTAGGAAGCATTAATTTAATATGCTGGTGAGATTTAACAAGCTTGGCTTCAAATTTTTTTTTTTTTTAACATGAAATAGTCTGGGAATGGGGATCTAGGGACTCTGAGGTTTCTGAGCAGCGTTTTCTAGCTGTAGAAACACCCCCAGCAAATAGCTGGTGGGTGTTCTTATATTGCCCTGTATGTTCTGTGAGCTCAAGCCGCCAGGAAAGTGAGACTCCAGTGGGGAGCAGCATAGGTAAGAGAAGATCCTTAGGACAACCTGGATTTGGTAAATTGTTCAGAATATAATCTTGCAGTTTTTAACTTGAGGGTTAACCCCACTCCCCCCACCCCTTCCCCTGCCTTCTCCCTCATGTCTGGGGTATGAAGACAGAGCCCAAGACAGGCCACATTTCAAAAAGAATACAATCAGAAAAACCCAAAGAGAAAAGCAAGTCCAGGGCACATCAAAAACATTCCTTACCTAAAGCTGATTGTTCTCACAGGCTTTTAAAAACCCCACCCCATGTGCTCTTTATCTTCACACACACACACACACACACACACACACACACACACACACACACACAATTGATAACTATTCATTTGGGGAGCTGTCAGAAGCACCTTGGAAACTCCAAGGACCCACAAGGTGGGGAGCACACAAAGAGGAGCAGGCAGGGGAGTGC
Organism: Ctenomys sociabilis; assembly: GCA_004027165.1. NCBI lineage: Eukaryota > Metazoa > Chordata > Mammalia > Rodentia > Ctenomyidae > Ctenomys > Ctenomys sociabilis. Next base: position 41,204 of record PVKA01011456.1, read on the forward strand.
AGGTCTGAGGCTGTCATCTTCCCTTCTCTTGCCCCTCCCATATGTCCCTGCCCCTCCCAGAGCCCCCATACCCTCCTCAGGCCAGATCCATTTCCAAGCAGGGATGTGAGGGGACAGGGTTTGTCTGTGGCCTTCATTAAGGTGGGTTGCCAATTGTCAAATTACTTCCTGCCCAGCCTGCCGAGTGAGAATGCAAACCCGCCACCCTGGAGCTCCTCATTTGCAGTTATTGATTCTTGCTTGACTGCGAGTTCAAAAAATGCTGTCTTTGAAGCTTCCCCGTCTATGCGTGGCTCCGCGGTCCAGGTGGCTCAGGGACTCCTGGCGTGCGTTTTGATCTCTGCGTTCCCCGTGCCAAGGTGGGTCATTTCAGGTAACTTAAAAGCGAGATACAATCAGAAAGGATTTAGAAATAAAGTCTTTGCCTTGTCACATTAATGCGGTCCTATCAAGTGGCAGTTTATCAAGAGCCACCTCACAAGGTTTTAATGAGCATGCTGCCTGTTCTTGTACAATACTAATTAATCCCATTTTTTCACACTGCCATGATTGCTTCATGAAACCCACATTGTTTTATACTCGCTAGTAAAGCGGCTCTTACTGATTAAATCTCCTTGCCTGCGATGGGGCCTGACAACTGAATTATACCTTGCTCAAAATAATAATGGGTATCAGCTAATAAATACGGTTTAACACACACAAAACTATGCAGCCAAAATCACACCACAAAATAGGAGTTTGACTTATAGGCTCAGCAGTGTTTCATTAAACATCTGTATTATAATTCACTGGTTTTCCAACTGATGTAATAACTTAATTGATGAGAACAAAGACAAGCTTATTTATTCACCCAATTGCTTGCTTCTTGACTAACGTTTTTCCTCGGTGTTATTGTGGAAATAAATATGCAATATTCTTTTTATAGAAGTCTAATTTAGGTCCTTTTTCCCCCTATTGAGAAGTCAGAGTCACCATCTGTATCTGACAAGTACTTGCTATTTTGCAAGGGAAGCATCTTGATGAGCAGGGTGGTGGCATTGCCCCTGAGGTCCAGGTGACCCAGGAGAGGGCTGGGGGTGGACTCTGTACCCCCATGCATACCCCCATGTGTAGCTATCCACTGATTTACTTTGTGAGGGGGGGAAATTACTCAAATAGAACACACACACACACACACACACACACACACACACACACACACACACACACACACACAGTCTCTCCCAGGGCTTAAATTAATTCTAACAGGGTTCCGTTAATTTTGTACACCACACAAACACCACAGACACCCTCATCTCATTTCCAGCTCGCGTCTCCCCACTTCCCTTTAAATGGCAGCAGGTTTGAGTTAATTTAGTGAGAACATCACACCCAGAATTTTTCTCTACATAAGGTATGTGTTTGCTGGCGCTAGAGGTAAAACTCAGAGAGATTTTGTTGTCCCTGCAGCTTAGGGTGTTTGCCTTTTGATACAGGCTATTTAATACTATGCAAAGGGAATCAGTGCTCACCTCTGTCTTTGCATCACAAAGGCTAACATTACAGCTGAGAACTGCTTTTCTTTCAGGTGATGCTCCTTGGCTGTGGCTCTGTGCTTCCCCAGCCTTCTGAGATCCTTGCTCTGGTCACACTGTGTTGGGATTACCCAGTGGGTTTCAAACTCCCCAACCATGTGCTCATGGACACTTCCAAATAATCCTGACTGAGAATCCACCACGCTTCAGGAACTGTTCTCGGCCTTGCAGATGTTTCAGTAAACAAAAGAGACACATTCTTGCTTTCATGGAGCTTGCATTTTGCAGGGGGAGACAGGCAGAACCAAGCACACATGTGTTCTGTGGGAGTGTGGATGAGCCCTTGCCGTGGATTCAGGAGACGTGGGCCGTTCCTATGGTTTACTGTGTTGACATCTAGCAAATGTCACCTGGTGGCAGATGCCGAGTCCACTGCAAGGTTTTTGTGTTCATGGGTCGTGTCCCCTCTACCTTCCTGACAGGGATCAAGAAGCCCGACTCTTGCAGGACAGCTCTGTGGGCCTCACAGTTGTTCTCCAGCCTTTGCTGTCCTCATTCCTTCACTGGCCAGGGCCCATCCTGAAGCTCTCTCCTTCTTTCCTCTGACCTCACCGTCATGTCTGACAGTGGAGGGACGACTCTCTCTTGGATCTTTTGAAGGAGGCAAGAGAGAACCGCATGGCTTCCCAGTGTCCACATTTCTCACCTCTGATACAAAGTCTGTTTCCTGCCACATTTCTAGGTGTCTACCAAAACACCAATATGGCCACTGTACTGTGGTTTCTATTTTGATATCTTATGTAATCATCTTCCAAAAAAATCTCAACACAAAACCAATGTTTTCACTAATTTTTAATGATTGCAGTATGACACAGATCCATGCTATCCCCCTGGTTCCTTCAGCCATGGAGGCTCGTAGCTGGGCACAATTATCATCCATTCCTACCTTCAGTCCTTCATTCTCCTTGTCACCACATCCTACTGCTGCTTGGGTTCTTGGGCATTTTCTCCTTTTCTGCTCTCTCCTCCTAAGTTTTCCAGAGGCTCATTATCTCAGATTTTTAAAGCTTTGCAGGTTCTAACAGCTTGTCTCATAAGTGCAGTCTCCGTGTTACTCCCTGAAATGTTGCTTTTGGTATACTTCTCCCTTGTTCCTAGACTTCTTTTTTTTAATATTCATTTGTTTATTTATTTATGTTTTATTTGTCAAGGGTCTCGCTACTCAAATCAGACTCATGGTAATCCTCCCACCTCAGCCTCCCCAGCATTGGGATTACAGACATGCGCAACCACACCCAATTTAGGAGCAGTGCCCAGGGCTCTGGAGCCTGCACAATGTGTGGTTTGGGGATTGAACTTCGGACTTTGCACTTGCCAGGCAGGCGCTTAGACCACCTAGCTGTTCCCCTAGCCCCAGCTTCCAGAGTCCTAAGGGTGATTTGGTGGCATGGACAGCATTTCCTGTTTTCTTTTTCTTTTTTTTTTTTTTTTAATTTACATATTTGGTGCAGGGTCTCACTAGGAAGCTCACACTCATAGTGATTCTCCTGTGTTCAGCTTCCTCAGTGCTGGGATTACAGGCATACACCACCATGCTGGGTGTCAGTGGCCAGCTCAGTTTGCCTGGGGTGGGGCTGGCACCATGCAGGCCCAGGGACGGAGCCCTAGTTTCTGAGCTTACCAAAGCACATGCTTTAGATTGATCTGTCTTGCTGGCCCCTTAATTATTTTTTAAAATCTCAGCAATACAGTTTTTTGATTTGGTATCTGTTTCTTTGTGTGTGTGAAATCTTATGTTTTGAATGTTGCCAAATTATTTCAGAAAGGCTTAGGCCCCATGCGAGCCAAACTAAGGTGTTTTCAGGCATCTAGTTAGGGTCAGTTCATAATTTCCTTATTCCTTGAGTCTGGGTTATGGTATAATCCAGATACTGCAATTGGTTCATATTCTTTTAGTTCTCCTTCAGTCTCTAGATGTCTCTTTGTCCCCTCTGGAAAATCCATTTGTTCCTTTACCATGTGGTCTGCACTGTAGGGTTTGTCACAGTGTGTCCCTTATTAACCTCATCATCATTGTGTCTGATGATACGTTCCTTTGTCCTCTGTACCTCCTGTAAGCTGCTTACTAGATGAAAAGCCTTGCTCATTTTTTTTTTTTTCTGTTTTCCTTTTGGAGGAAGGGACTATTTTAGAGAAACTCTTGGTACATCCATCCTGATTCCCATAATACCTGCTTTACCTATTTTTTGTGGTATTAAAGCCATTGATGATCACAAACTACTTTAGCACTTTTATGCTTGTGAAATCATGATATACTAATCCAATTGAGCCTTCAAAGTGCAAAGACCAAGTAAAATGCTTTACTAGTTTTTAGAACCACATAAATTCTTTACCAATACACTTTCAAGGAGCAGATTTGTCCCTCAGGGACGTGTGCAAAGAGATATGCTAGGCCAGGGCAGACCCACAGAAGTAACACTTCAGAGCAAGAAAAACCAGTGAGGGAGCTGACAGGGACGCAGGAGGCAGGCAGATGTCAGGGCAAGTAGTTGTAATCAAATTTATTGATAGCTCAAAGAAGAACAGAGACTCAGAAGAGGAGATGATTAACTTTGCTTAGGAGATCAGACAGTGAAGAAGATTCTCAAAGGAGGATTTTTATACAAGTACAGATGAAATTTAATAAAGAAAAAAATAATGATAGTCATTTAAAGAGCCAGGTTGACTAGGGCTTTTTTGGCACTGGTCTATTATAAATGAATTAGATAGTGCTGCAAAAAATGAATGTAAAAAAAAATTGGAGCTTATTTAGGGTGGTGTTTCACTAATCTAGTGAGCTATCGTTTGCTGATTTCCAAAGTGATATAAAAATTGGTGAAATTGAAAGTGGAGTTTTTTTTTTTTTAGACCTTTCACCCATTTGTTTAATTACTTACTTTAGGTTATTTCTGTGGCTATATGCACTTTTGCCTGGTAGTTACATTCTAATAACAGGAAGTTTATGTTTTCACCTGCACAAAATATATCTAGGAAGGAGTTTAAAATGTTTGTTTAAAATTTCAGCGATGGCAAAATTACAAAATAATGCAAGTCAGAGGTCATTTTGTCCAGCTTTCTTCCCTCAAGGAAATGCCTTTTGCCTATGATTTCTCAAAATGTAGAACAGTAGTCATTAAGAGAAAATGCATATTACCTTTCTGTTGCCGTGAACCCTGGGAAAAAGAGCGTGTTCACCTAAATTTGCACTTAACCAAGTCAAAAATGTTAGAGAAATATGTGACAACATTTGATGAACTTAAGGGAGGCACAGATAAGCTCCTTTTTCCCCACGGATATTCTTCTCATTTTTCAATTTAGGTATTAAGGTTATCTGTGCACTTAAAAAATCAGACTTAGATGTCTTAAAGGCAAAAAGAGCTTTTTTTTTTTCCTTAGGTATTGGACCTGTTAAGAATTTCTGCAAGATATAAAAGAGCTACATTGAAATCATCCAAAATCATCCATCTATATTATTACAGGCTTTGATCATACAAAGTTGCACTGATGTTGAGGGGAAAAAAAGTAGTGTTTCATTGTTCAGATTTTCTTTCTTGAGTTTTGTTCGTTGATTATAATTATGATGTGTGAACTAATGAGCCCATACATGATGGGTAAGACAGAAAGATGATTTATTGTTTGGGGAGTTTTATACAAGGAAATATGCAGACAACAGGGAACTAAGCCTCTGAATGTAATTTATTAGACAGGATGGGATGTGGGTCTTTTGCCTTGCAAGGTTAGGCTGCCTGCTGAATGGTAGGGTTTGATTGAAGTGTTTTGAAACTCACAAGTATATGTGAAAGGTTGGGTGCTTATTCTTCTCCTACCTAAGGGCGATTTTAGGCTTTGTGAGTTAGAGAGGGGCTGACTACAGAGTTGGGGAGCTTGGGGATTGGGACTTTGATTAGGGAGAGGCTAATGCATTTCAGTTTCCCAGAGAAGCATTACCGTTGCTCCCATGGTTGCGTCATACTCGGATGTATCCTCCACGGAGCGCTGAATGGATGGTGGAAGGCAGCCCAGGTGATTGCATCTCTTCCTCTCTCCTGATTAGAGCTGAGCACCGTGGGGTTTACAGGTGGACGCCCACGCTCTACTCAGGGCGCCAACTACCGGAGAGAACGCTCTCCCACCAGCCAGGATGGATGCGTTTCTGAGTCCCTGCCTCTTCCTTTGCACTTGGCTAACGCACTTTGGCCTTTCACTTGTGTGAGCTTGACAGGTGTCACCAAGAGCCCTACTCCCTTTGTTCGAAAACCAGGTAAAACAAAGACATTCAGCTTCAGAATTAAGTAGCCTTGCCCTTTGCTTGTTACCCGTGGCTCCAGGCAGCAGCCTTTGCTGATGTTCTTACCAACTTCCATCCCAGATTTTTTCTTTTTTGTATTTTACGGAAGGGTCTACAGGGTGTTCAGGGTCTCACTACTAGATCTGATTCACAGTGATCCGCCTGTTTACAGCCTCCGAAGAGCTGGGATACAGGTGCGTTCCACCACACGCAGTCTCAATTGCCAAGTCAGCACATCCTGGGGGCGGGCTGGCAAGGCAGGCCCGGGGATCCAACCCCTGGCCCCTGCACCTGCTTGCAGGCACTTTAATCTGTGGAGCTATTTGGCCGGCCCTTCCAGAAGATATTTGTCAGGAAATCTTAGACACCCTTTCTCCAAAACACATCACAGAACACTTTCCTACCCACACTTCCGGGCCCAGTCACAAGGAACCTAGCTGAGCCTGGTTTTCCTTCCCCTGTTCTGCAATCTACGTTCTGGATAGCAGCTTACCAGGCATCACCCAGGTCACGTATAAATAGTATCAGTCCTTGGCTTCGCCACTCCAACTCCTCCTGGTTCAACTAAAGGAAAATCCAAACGCCTGTTCGTGGCCTCCAGAATGCCTTGCCACGGCTCGTCTCTGCCCCCTTCCTTTCTTCTTATGCCCTCTCTTCCACCCTGTGGGCTTGTGTTTGTCCCTCCCTCCCACGCTGGGCTCCTTCTCCTCTTGGGGATTTCACATTTCCTAAACATTTTTCTTCACACTGTGCTTTCATGGCTGCCTTCCTGCCCATGCTCCTGCCTTGGACCTCCCCACAGAGGCTTCTTCACCAGCCTGTCTGGACTGCCTGCTCCTCAGGCTGCTCCCTTCCTGTTCCTCTGCCTATATCAAGCTTCACCTAGCAGCATTATTGCTCGTCTTGTGCCCAAGGCAACCCCGGAGCTGGATCCTGGTCTGGGTGACTCTAGATGTCCTACAAGGACTCTGCCTGATAATGACACGAACACTCCAGCTACAGGGAAGTGCACCACTGTGTCCAGAGCAGCCCAGGCACTGACTCTGCCCTGATCGGCCCCACCCTCCCTGCTGTCAGTCCCACTCCCCCTTCCCTGTGCACAGGCCCTGGGCCCCAAGGCCTTTGTATCACCAGGGCAGAGCCTGACAAACGAGAAAAGCCCATCAGGTGATCACTTTCCCTAAAGCTTAATGCTTTTTAAATTTTTTCACAGGGCAGGGTATGAACCCAGAGCCTTTGTACTGAGCCACATAATCCCCTTTTCTATTTTTTTAATTATTATTTTGAAACAGGGTCTTGCTAGGTTGCTGAGTTGCTGGGCTATGTTGGAATTTGGAATCTTCCTGTCTCAGCCTCTCTCTCCCTCCTCCCTTTCTTGCCACACTGAGTGTGTACACAACGTAGAGGTGCACACCTCTAATTCTAGCATAGTGGAAGGCTGAGGCAGGAAGATCTCAAGTTCCTTCCCAGCTTGGGCAAGTTAGTGAGGGACTTAGCAAACCCCTTCTCAAGACTTAAAGAAAAGTGCTGGAGAAGTGGCTCAGTAAGAAGGTCCTGGATTTAAACCTAGCACTAGGGATAAAATAAGAGACTTTGCTTCTAAATTGTAAATAAAAACTAACCTGGATGCAATGGTGCACCCAGGTTAGTTTAATGCCTGTGGTCCCAGGACTCATTTGGGAGGCTAAGGCAGGAGGATTGAGAAAGAAAGAGAAAAAGAAAATGGTGGAGTGGGAGGAGAGGGAGAGGCACAAATCTAAGAGATTGTGAAGAATTACTTCCCTTCCCAGTCTCCTCTGACACATTGCCCTATACTGAAAGGATCACAGGGACATTCAGATCTGCATTTGATTCTTCACTCTGTCACCTGGTTGCACTACCTTTTTTAACACTCTGCCTTAAAGCGACCACCAGTTCTTTGCCTCGCTTCCTGTTCAGAGGGAAGTCCATGTGCCAGTCCACATTAGCACTGGGTGTGGCTATGGAGAGGGGCTGACTACAGAGTTGGGGAGCTTCCTTGGGCCAGTGGCACGCTGCTGTTATGTGGACCCTGTAAGCCTAAGCTTGCTAATCGCTAACCCATTAGTGTTTCTCGGGTGGAATTTGTCAATGATGACCAAGTTGGGAGCAAACAGTTTGTTTTACATGAGGGCCTACGTTCAGGAGGACCAGCACGCTCCAGCCACCATCCACAGCCAGGAAAGGCTGAGTGGCAGGGCGGGATCAGTGGTAGAAAACCCTTCCCGCGTGCCTCATGCAGCTGTGTCAATGAGCCCAAGGAAAAACACCAAAGAAACTCAGGAAACTCAGTGAAATGTGAAACAACTATGCTGTTGCTATGTGAAGCCCTTAGGCATTGAGGGTGATGTATTATTTAGAATGATTGAAGCATAAAATGTAAGGATAATAAAATTAGTGTCCAGTGAGCTTTTGGTTCACATTTGGAGCTCGGCTACTCTCTGTTCCTTGAGATTATCTTTGCTCTGAACGTGGATGGTGGGGTCTTCTTGGTAAAGAATCTGAGTGTGTTTCTACTTTGCTCCAACCATGTAGTTTAATGGTATTTGAAAAATACATCTGGGGGTTCATCCAATCAAACAGAAGAATAGGGACTGGGACAAGACCATTCCATGACACTTAACATCATTGTGTGACCATTTCATGGGAGGATTAAGGTGGCAAATGGAAACAATTAAACCACCTGTACAATCTTCCATTTATTAAGCGTCTCCTGCATCTGGAACCATATTAATGGAGTGCATACGTGGTTTCCTATGGTTTGATATGACACCTATTTTGCAAAGGAAAAAGCTGAAGTTGATATGAATTAAATAAATTCCTCCTGGTCTCCAAGCTGGAATGGGAGTTGGAACCTGGGATGACTCCAGATTGGGCGCTCCTTTATGGGAAGTGGGTACAGAGCATGTGTGCAGCAGAGCCAATAAGCACTGGATTTATTTATTTATTTATTTATTTATTTATTTATTTATTTTGTATTTTAGAGAAAGGTCTACAGGCTGTTCAAGGTCTTACTACTAGATCAGACTCATAGTGATTCACCTGTGTACAGTCTCCCAAGAGCTGGGATTATAGGTGTGTGATACCACGCCCAGTTTCAGTCACCAGGGATGGATCGAATCCACAGTCCCTGTTCCTGCTTACAAGCACTTTAATCCACTGAGCTATTTGGGCAGCCCTAAGCACTGTAGTAATTTATTTTATTTATTTATTTATTTATTTATTTATTTATTTATTTATTTTTTGTCTTTTTGAGACAGGGTCTCACTATGCAGTTCAGGCTGGCCTTAAGCTCACTTTGTAGCTCAGGCTGGTCTCAAACTCACAACAATCCTCCTGCCTCAGCCTCCCGAGTGCTGGGATTACAGGCATGCGCCACCACGCCCAGCTTGCAGTAATTTAAATACTATGGAAATTCAGAGAAGTTCAGAGAAAGGAAGAAGGCAGACTCAGGCCTCCATGACCTGCCACCCACACTGCGAACTCAGGCCCTGGGTTGAGTGCTCTACACATTTTAAAACACCATGAGACTAAGGAGTGGTGTGTGTGTGTGTGTGTGTGTGTGTGTGTGTGTGTGTGTGTGTGTCTATGTGTGCATATCTTGCCTACAATTAGAAATCTGCAAAAGATTGCATAGAGCACTATCAATGGTGTAGGATAAGGTTGGGGGCAGGGACTATAAGCATGAGAGTGTGATGGTGGGCCAGCCTTGAGCATATGGAGAGTCTCAGGGTGAGCAGCTCTTACTGCTGCTTAGCTGATACCCATTACTGTTCACTTTGGAGTTACCCTCAGGTCAGTCTCTGAAAATCCACAACTCTTTACCCCGAACCTCCCAGACATGATTGTTAGTGGACAAACAGGCCTGGAAAGCCATCAGTGCAGGGAGTGAAGGGCTCCTTCCCATCAGACTGAAACAGGGTGAGACGTTGGCTTAGAGGGCTGGCAGCCACACGGACGGTGTGTGGAACCCGGGAGCGAAGCCAACTTAGACTCTGCTGAGAGAGGGCAGGGATCGGGTTCTGGGGCCTTCGCTTCAGTCCCAGGACTCGATGAGATCTGCCTGTAGAATTCTCAGTCATATTAGCCAAGAAAGCTCCATTAATAACTAAGCCACTTTGAATCAGACATTTCTCTTATTGGCCATAGAAAACAATTTTTTTGCAAATTAAGACAAGTCTCATCGACAGCATTTCAATTATTATTGTTCTTACAATCACACATAAACTGTGAATACAACTTTAACTCACATAAGCTTAATTTAAGACATAATCTAAGATCCAGGAGAAGGCAGAATTTAAAATCATGTCTTTAAAATCAGCAGACTTGAGTTCTAGTCTTGGCTCTGTTGCTGTATTTTAATGGTGCAGTTGCTGATTTAGATACTTAGCAAATCTTTGTTGAATATTTTCCTGTAGGTTAATACTTTTGTTTTTTTAAAAAAAAAACCTGAACAGGCCCCGGGATGGAACCCATCCCTGCCCCCAGGGGTGCTGAGATAGCAATTGAGACTGGACATGGCGGTGCTTGCCTATAATCCCAGTTCTTGGGAGGCTGTAAACAGGCGGATCACTAGGAGTTCCGATCTAGCAGTGAGACCCTGACACCCTGTAAACCCTTCCCTGAAATACCAAAAATAAAAAACAAACAAACAACCCTGAAATTATTAGTTGTAGAATTTGAGGTGAGTTTCTTCACTTTCATAAAACACAGCTTCTCCTTTGTGTAGCGGGGATCATAACTGTAGTCACTTCATTGTGAGGGAATGAGTGAACAAATGAATGAACCAATATTTTGAGTCATATTTTGTCTTTCAGGGAGATAAGATCCCTTGAGTAAAAGCATTTACCCATGGAGCAGGATCAGGAAACAGATGATGTGCCCTAGGTGGGACTCCTTCCCTGTCACTGAAGGTCTAGCTGTCATAAGCTCTGAAGTTCATTTCTAAGGGTACAGTATGGGTTAGGATACTGAAGCAGCTGCTGCTGTTATATGAGATTTAAAAACACAATAGTTTAGACAAAGCAGTGACTGGCCTCTCTTTCAAGAAATGCTGGGGATCAGTAGGGTGACTCAAAAGCAACAGGGCTGTGGCTCTCTTACTGCTGTGTTGCCATTTGGATGCCCCCCTACTCTTGCAAGACAGAGCTCATCTCAAGAGCAACGATGGCCCTGAGGACACCTATTGTCCTCCCCACTAGGAATACAAAAGGCAAAGGAAGCCTCCTTCCTACTACGGATCTGACATGGAATTTAGAAACTTCCACTCTTTCCATACCGTGATACCTCCCTGCACCCCCCATCACAAGGAAAGCACCGCCCATTTATTTGCTTCAGGTCTGTGACCCGTCCTGGGTTCCAGCCCTTGCTTGGGCACCTGACTGTACCTGCTTCCCTCTGAGCTGTGTTGTGCACCCTCCTTTCTCTACAAAGAGCATTTCATGGACCTGAAATGCAGGAAGTCCGAGTCACCGGCCTCTCCCAAGTGTGTGTGTGTGTGTGTGTGTGTTCATGTTTGCACTTTCTTTTCTCCGTGTGTCCAAAGTTATTCTTCAGCAGAAGGCTACCTTTTTACGAATCAAAGGCCCACTTAGACTTTATATTAGCTTCTGCTTTATTTCATAATTTTTTTAAAGGAAACTCTTTTCCTCTCATGCAGGAAAATCTAATTATGCAGTGACAGCAGTTGGCTGACTCGGGCACAACACAACATGTCAATTTTCCGTTGCTTACACGGTCTCACAGAAACTGTTAGAAATTGTTTTGAAATCTGGCATACATTTCAGTCATGTTAATTCCTACAACTGTGCCAAACTTGATGAAATTTGGCTCCTCCACACTCTAGGGAAGGTGGGGGATTGGGAAAGGCAAGCTTTTTCTTTTCCTGGCAGTGACATCACCTCCTCATCCTCCCCTCATGAAGAACAGTGTCCTCAAGTAAGCCAAGAAGTAATATAACTTTATATTTACAAGACTGTGTGACAAAATGACTGCAAGAGACCGGAGCTGTGCTATAAAACGATTGAAGAAATACAGATGGCATAATGGTTTTTTTTTTTCTTCCAACAGATTTATGCCAGATGTGTGAATATTGATAATTTCTCTGGGGCTCAGCTCAAGGCACAATATAGATTTCTGTTTGATGGGAGAATGAGGGTGAGAACCCATCCCAGTGATGGCATTTACAGGAAATGTTGTGTCTTTTCTTCCAAATCTGTCAACTCAGAACCAGAAATCCCAAATTTCCAAATGAGACTCTGAGTCACCCTTTGTTCTGGACCCAAGTTTTATCTTCCCAGTAATTGACAGGCTGGAAAATGCATTTGTGAAAGCGTGTGGTACATCTCTGAAAGCAGAACCTCTCTGCTGCTCGCCCCACCCTGGTGCATCATTGCGGAGCGTGAGCAGTGGCAGACTCAGCACAGCGTCTTCAGAGGTGCCTGTCGTAGCGGAAGGCATTCTTCTTAGAAAGCGTATAATAAAACTACTTTAACAGGAAGATGATTTCCTCCAGATGCAATGAGAAATGTAAAAATCAAACCCCAAACAAACAAACAAACACAGATACTTCTAACACTGATTTGATTTATTCCCTCTGGCACACTACTGCTCTTAAACCTATTTTACAATAGATTTCTGGGAGTCAGAAAATTATAATAAAGTTCAATTTCTTAATCCAGCATTGATTTTAAAACTATCAGACAGGATTGTTGAGAAGATTTAAAAGAAACAGGAACATTCATCATTTCTAGAAAGATTTTGCTTTGATTAAATAATTAAGTTAGTTTCTACATCAGTTTAAAATATTTTTGTATTTATATCAATGCTGTCTTCTGTGAAATAATTCAAACAACTTTGAATAGAAGGGGAAATACTATAGTGAAGAAAATGTACGTGGGGAAAAAAAAAGAGGCAAGGCATGAAGGCAATGTAGATCGTGAATTAGAAAGTGATAAATGGAATTGTTCAAGGTTTGGGGGATGTCTGTTTGCTATCATTGAAACTTAAATTTCTTTACGAGTTTCTTGGCAGCCACAGTGAAAATGGAGATGCGATCCCTTGCCTCAGAGAGGAGGGACTGCATCGGTTCCTGAGGGGAAGCGAATTTATTCCTAGGCTGCAATTTTGGCTCTCATCTAAGGGCACTACTGTCTCGCAGACACATTTAGCAATGGCTGGAGAGACTTTTGTTCATCATACCAGGGAGGAACGATGTTACTGGCGCCCAGTGGGCAAAGCGAGGTCCGCTGCTCCCCACACGGCAGTGCACAAACAAAGGGTTATCCAGCCTCCAATGTCAAAACCCACGTTTGAGAAACTCTGGGTTCTAAAATCAAGTTTTCATATGGGTGTCCCTAACGTGATACTCCCGTAGCACATGGCTTTGGAACCAGGCAGGCCTGCGTTTAAATTCATCCTCCATCACTCAGCAGCTTTGTAATTTTTGGCAACTCGATTAACCTCTCTCAGGCTCAGTTTCCTGGAGATAATTATGTAAATCCTACAGGGTGGCTGTAAGGATTAACAGGAGTAATGTTGATAGAGCATCTAGCGTGCTTCCTGGTACATAGCAACAGTGCTACGATGTCATCCATGAGCTCAGTTCCACAGGCAGGGAGGCCACTGCTGAACTGCTATCTCCCAAAGACGGCTGCAGCCTGGGAGATGCTGTGGGACGGGGCTGTGGAATATGGGTGAAATGGACGCGACAACCTCCCCTTAGTACCACCAGCAGGACAGTTTCAGGCACAACTCGGGTCAAGCTTCAGAGTGCTGTGGTGTGTAGTGACTGCTCTAAAGCCGCACCAGGGTCCTGAGGAGTTGGACCAGCAAGCGGCAGCACGATGGGTGACATCCCTGTTCGCTTGGTGCTCTCGTCTTTTACCAGGGCGTTTACACAGTCTCTGAGAAAGTCCACACAGATCCACGTCATGCAGAAGTTAGGAGGTTTTGTTTGATGAACAAAGCCAAAGAAATCTGGAATTCCAGAGAATGAAAAAAGAACAACAACATATTTTGCTACTGCTTTAACTTGCTATGGGTCGCTGCTTTGGTTAGGTTATTAGCGGCTGCTGCAGTCAATTTCAAACTCACTGGAAGTGCAATTTCTAAAAATGTTGCAAGCATTCAGCGAACCATTCCTGGTGTGTGTGACTAGCGTGTGGGCTGCCTCACTCCAGGAAGCAGTACAAGACCCCCAAATTCTTCTAGCTTATGACTCCATCATTCACTACCTGAGAGTATCTAGTAAGAAAATGGGAAAGAAAAAGAAACACTAGGGAAGACATACGGGCTCCACAGACCCTTCCTTGGCATGACTCATGTCCTATGGGTTCATGTTTCATTGGCCAGAACCCATTGCCTTGTGCTCCTGGATGGGCAGCTGGGAAGCAGCCTCCTACTGCCTGCTGCCACAACACACAAAGGAAGGACAAATGCAAGTGGACTCTCACCCTCCACCACCACTCCCAGAAGCTAGTAGGGTTTTGTGAAGCCACTTCTGCTCAGCAAAGCATTTCCATTTTGAAGGCAGAGATAAAGTACTCATGTCTAGAAACCATGTGCAAGATTTAGTTCAGCCCTTTTCTTTTCAGCAGTAGGAAAAATGGAAAAAGTGGACATGTGACAAGTTTGATAGACTGGTAAAACTCTAAAAAGGCCATTATTCAAATATTTATGGATCCTTTTAGCTAATGGATTCAAATTTATAATGCTGCACTTGTCAACAAGATAATTTTGCAAAAAACATTAAAGGCTGAGCAGTCCGGTCCCTGCTAACCCCGAGGCCTCTCTTCTCCACAGCAAATGAGCAGCTATTCTCAGCGAAAATGGGGCTCCCGTGCTCGGTGTGTTCTTCTGAGGCCCGCTGCGTGAAGTGCGCCATCCTCTGCCGCCAAGAGGAATTTGGCATCTGAAGCAACATCCAAGATAAGGTGAAGGCATCCATTTTTATCACAAGAATAAAGAGAGGCGCCTCCCGCTGCCACAAGTATGTTAAACAAAGGGTGGATTGTTGGGATGGAAATCAAATAGCAAGCCACTGCCCAGGATGTAAGACATCCCCCCTGCCCCTAGTTCCCAGGTCACCCACGGTAACATTGAAGAGGGTCTGACACCATTTTTGGTACTAGTGTGTTAAGCTAAGAGGCAGTATACTGCATTATGGATGCTAATAGTGACAAAGCAACACTATTTAGGACTAGTGTTTATGGAAAATAGACCTTACAGGAAGGGTTTGGAAGTGAGCAAATGTGACTGGGGATATTTTATATTTGTTTTCTCTGCCAGCTTGATGTATTGAGATGCTAGACAAAAAAGGAAGAGATTTTACAGTCACGGCACACTGATAATCATCCGAGAACAGGAAAAACAGGTGAAGTGTTGAGGAAAGTTTGTTTGGAGAATACACAATGATTGTATGTGGTTGTGTGTTTAGCAGTCTCAGGTCTTTAGAAATATTCTGAAGCTCAAATCAGAGGATTTCCCACATGCTGCTTTTCATCGGAAGAAAAGTCAGCACAAATAAGCCAAGTGCTGGGTCACCCATGTACTCTGGGCCACACTGACTGAGCCACAGTTGGTAGAATCAGTGTGGAGAGAGTAGGGCTTTCCATGGGTGGGGAAGGTCCTTGGGCCCAAGGCTGGGAGTCCAAACTTCCTTGTTGTCAAGAAGAGAAGGAGACCAGCAGATGGTTTGGGTGAAGCTGCCCACACGCACCTGCATTCTGCCTCTGACCTGCTGCGTAGTCAGGCACATCATAGTTCATCACCTCCCACCTTCAGTTCTGAAACAATAATCCGAAACACCCTTGTTTCACTCAAAGAGCACAGAGGACAAAGCGAGGGCTCATTCAGTAATCTTGTGGCAAGAAACCCAAGCAAAGGGTGACACAGGAAAATGAGTTAGCACATGGTGATCTGAAGGGATATGTTACAGCCATTCAAATGCAGCTTACAAAATTTTACATGCTTAGGAAATTTTACTGATTTTATTGTAATATTAAAGGAAGAAGTAAAAAGAAAAGTCATGTAGCTTGCATGAACATACCTACAGAAAATGTGACAAAGAGAAGGCAGATTCGGCTGTTGTATGCAACTGTCTGGCCCCACTTGAGTACGGGAGTGCTGGAACGTTATGTATGTTACATGTAGGTCTCAGTGTGAAAGCAAGAAGAGAAGTCTTCGGGATCCTAAGCAAAGTGTCTGCTAACTGCAGAAGGTTAATTGCTCTGGAAAGAGAGGAGGAGGCCAGAAATCACCAGTAAAGGTGAAGACAGCTCCACACTTCCAGGCCCGCCATACACAGTCTTTCTTTTGCTCGGTGTCCTGGGAAGTCAGAGTTAACAATGGGAAACAGGAGCCCAAGTCTGGGTCATGCATGGCTCTGGTGTCCTGATCGTGACTCTTTGAGGGAATAGATGAGGAGACTGGAACAGAAGGTACAGCGAATGTCAGTACTGCTGACCCCCACATAGGATGCTATTCAGGATCCAGGAACACCCCAAACCTGAACTCATTTGCAAGTGCAGATTAGCCCTAACCAACAAGGAAACGAAAGACGTTGAAAGTCAGCACCTCTGAAATAACCTACTGTCTTCCCAGATAATTCCATGGGATAAGTCCATCATGAGGAGCTTAATAGCACTGTGTTAACGTATTCCAAGTGATAAGGGTGAATATAGAATTCATAGTGAAAGTTTATAGGAAAATAGGATTCTAATTGGAAGGAAAAACTCCTAACAGAAATTCTAGAAATTTTATGTGTTTTGGTTATTTAGTGTGAAAACATCCACCAAATGCAATGGCTGAAGAAAGCAAACACGCATCACTGTACAATTTACCTGGGTCAGTACTTGCAAGCGCTCAGCTAAAATGTCCCAGCTCAGGGCCTCCTGTGATCACAGTTAAGATATGGTGGGCTACACCTCAGGCAGGTTCACAGCAGCCACTGCACTCGCAGCCTGGCAAGTTGCTTCTGCCTGTTGGGGTAGGCCTCAGGCCTTCCTTACACAGCTTCTCCTGGAATGGCAGAGTGGCATCGGAGTCCCCACAGTTGCTGCTGCCTTGGGAGGGACCCAGAGGCATAAGAAAGTCCTTCTGCAGTGGCAGAGCTTCTTTTTTAGAATCAAGCCATTTCCATTCAGGGCAAGGAGAGGAGACTTCAGTTCCATCACATGGAATGAAGAAAGTTGTAAAGTCGGTTTGTTAAAAACAACACCTTTGAGACAAAAAGAAGTCTATTTGTAGTAGTGACCCTATCTGCATGAGGGGTTAAATCTGATTTTCTATTTTTACTCTTTTGTTTTTTTCAAATTTTCTACAGTAACAGTGCTTCAGCATACGTACTGTCAGGGAGAAGATTGTTTATATTTTGAGGTACACATTCTGTACAAGGCTATATTCTACATGCTTTAAGATAGGAATTGATTTTACTGACATCACAGAACCTCTGTAACATAAACAGTTGGTTTTGTTCCTATTTTCCAAGGGGAAAATCCCATTTTTTTTAGGAACTTCTATTTAAAAGTTCCTATTTTTAAAGGGGAAAATGAAGTACAAAGAGAGAGCAAAAATTCTTTCTACACCTGGAATCTTACCTCTAAAACCATCCTCAGGCACCAAGATTTATAAAGCATGTCACAGAATTCAAGGAAATGCCCAGGATTTAATGATGTTGCCTGCCCTTGTTTCCTATCTAGCCCTTTGCAGAATAATAAAGTGTTGAGGTGCATTATTAGGGTGGTATTAATTACCATTAGCCCATATGAAGGAGTCTTAAAATTACCCAAAAGACATTTGAGAAAACCTTACATGTATAAGGGCTCCCTGGCTGGCTTCACTCTTTCAGAGATAAAACACATTGAAATTCTCAAAAGGATTTGTAATTATTTATTTCTCTAAGCAGGCATAATAATGTATAAAAAAAAAAACAACACTGCAATAGATGGGAATGCCTTTCAACTCTTGTTATGTGAAATACCAAAAAAAGGAGCATCCAATGTCACGTGACTGGCATCTCAGTGACACCTGAGGATGGGATAGGACTGGCCACAAAGCTACTCTGTATTCACTGTATGCTGCTTTCTAAGGTCTACACGTGCCTGGTATTGGTCTAGGACCTGGTCATACAGGAAATGAGATAGAAAGGGTTCCTGGTCTTATGGACTTGGGCAAAATGCTAATAATGACCAAGAATTAGTAGAATAAATGTGAATTCAAAGATTTAGTAGAATAAACAGGGCAATGCTCAGTGATCAGACCCCAAGAATTTAGCCACACTGTATCTGAGATTAGGAAACTGTCTGACTTGTGATAAAGGAGAATAAGCATACATAAATTTTTGGAGAATCTCACCCTTTCTTTTTTATATTACTTTGTATTTTCATAAGTACTGCTTCTTTGTACTTTTTCTTTCATTTTGATCAGAAAACATTTTTTATCGGCATGTGAAAACCTTATGTTTTAATAAGAGGACGATTCACAATATTACATGAGAGTATGATATGAACTACGAAACTGCTCAGGAATAGTCATTCAGAAGCACACTAAAATATTTATAATTGTTATTCGGGAGTCATAGTCTGTCATGATTTTAACCTTTTTCTTTTTCGTAGTTTTTTAAAATGTCATAAAACCAGCACTGTGTACTTTATTTTTAGAAAAAAGATACATGTATTGTTAAATTAACGTCAAGACACTGTCTTGTGGCCCAATCTTCTTGGATTAAAGGATACGGATTAGAACATGTGTGCATATTCTCGGGATAATCCGCCTGCTTCACCTTTGATTCCTGAGCAGATGATGTGGCAGCATGGATGGCAAATTGAACACTGCACCGCATTTTCATCTGAAAGCAGGAGTGATGGCAAAGGGATGCGAGAGGGTGATAGAACCTGATGCCGAGTTGGTGCAGTGTCTGACGCAGGGAGAGACCACTGCATGAGCTCAGAGAGTGGCCATGCTGCAGAGAGAAGTTTGGATAGGAAGCTTAATAAATAAGTCATGACCACCGAGGGTTTAGACAGTTTCATATTTAAAGAGATATTTATGAACTATTGCAGGAGTTGGAGTGTCTCTCCGTTTCTCTCTTCTCCTCTCATTACAGCCGAAGGGAAGAAATGAGTTCTAAAGAAAAATGCAGACATGCTTAGAACCACATATGACCTATTCATTAAAAGTCAATGTAAGAGTTAGCACAAGTTTGGGTGGAAAAGTTCATTTTTATTCCTACCTCTGATAACAGCTTCAGAGAAGTCTCCCGAACACTTCTGGCCCAATGCAGTGGCTCTGGTGACAGGGTGGCTTTGCCATGGATGTCATGGTGGGCTTGAGATGAGGCACACACAAGCAAACCCCAAAACTTTCCCTCCTTCAGGTCTCCAGGCTGCTTACTAAGGGCATAAAGGTGGGGCTTGGGAGATGGCTCAGTGGAATAAGGGCTCGCTGGCAAGCACCAGGGCCTGAGTTCAATCTCCAGTTCCGAAAAGATAAATAAATAAATAAATAAAGAGACAAAGGGGAAATGCAGTGCTATTGCCGTGTTAGCATGTTTGGTTTCACTTTGTTTATTTTAAAACTAAGACCTGCTGACAGCCACCCTGCAGTTAGTCACCACACACAATTATTTTTTTTTTTTTTCCATTTATTTTTATTTTATTGAAATACAAATGTCAATCAGACAGTTTCAAAACACCATAACCATACAGAGTCGATGAAATAATACATTGCAAACTGTTTTCATAATGTTTTGGTATTGTACAAGGTGCATACATGATATTATATTTACAGGTATTTATGTAGCTGAATTATATCACAGATTCAAT